>JAABKK020018235.1:0-19541 GCA_011634745.2 Catotricha subobsoleta
TTTCAACCAATGACGAAGCTTAATTCAAATTCAAAAAATAAAAACGTTTGCAAGTTTATTCTGAACAGACTATAGTAATATACAACCTCTTTGTGTACAATACAATATGTGTCACCATTTTTTGGTGACATATAGCGATAACTGAAAAATAATTATTAGGCAATCGAAAAAAAAAATTGTTACGAATTTTTATATTGATAACATTCTTAACAAAAAAAAAATAGTGTGACTACATTGCTAGCTTAGTTAATACAATAGCATGCATAAAATTCACGAAATTCTCGAATTTCAGTTCGGCGTTACATTTTAATATGATTGTCAACAAAAAAACAATCAACCATCAATAATAATCGATGATGTAATCTGACATGCTAAACAAAATGTGGGAACGGACGATTACATTTTCTGAATGAAAAAATTCTACGTAGAAAAATGACATTGACATTAACGTATTTTTATATTTATTATATTTCTTCACTATTCAAAAGATCTATAGTTTAAATTTGTATGCTTTAAAAATGTCCAAATTAAAAACATTAAAAAACATTCAATTAAATAATGATATTATAGAAACACAAGAAACAACTCCTACAATTAATAAATGTAATGCAAAATCACGAAAATCTAAGAAATTTAAATTTCAAGCAATAACAAATTTTCATAACCTCAAAACCCAAGAAATCTACAAGTATATTATTAAATTGCATAAAAAAATAAAAAAACTATCGAAAAAATTGCGAAAATATAAAGATAAAATAGTAAAATTGGTTTGTACATTTATTTATATTTGTCGAATTACAAAAAATTTTTTTTTTTTTTTTATATTCATATATTATAATGTCTATTTATTAGAAACATAATAACAAACAAAGTAGTTGTACATGTACAACTGACAATTTAAAGGAAAATGAAACTGTAGAAAAAACAATTAATGTTATAGAAGACTGTAATCAACAAACAAATAAACATCATTCAAATGAGATTAATTTTATCGATGAAATAAAACAAGCAGCCGAAAATGCACAAAATAATACCGATTTTATATACGAACCAACATCTGGATTATATTATGATTCGAAAACAGGATATTATTATAATGCGGTAGGTACAATGTCTTAAAATTTTTACAAATATAAAGTCTTTTTTGTTTTTGCCTTTGTGTCGATTTAACGACAATTTTTTTTTTTTTTACATATATAAATAGGAACACGGACTTTATTATGATGGATATAATGGTTGTTATTATTCTTATAATCAAGAAGACAACAAATTTGAGTTTCATTCACAAGTATATCCTGAACAAACATCAAAAAGTCCGGAACAGGTAAAAGAATCTCTGCTCAAAAAGAAAAAAACAGTCTTGTGTAAGAAATTTGCTAAAAAGTAGATATGTTTTTAAATTGAATTATTGTATACAAGCATATTCGCCATAAATTGTACATCCTATATATCATGTATCTATCGTATATTTTAGTTTCAAAATAGTTGATATACATATACAATAGCTCAACTTAAAACATACCCACTAGGGCGGCAATTTTTTGTATGGAAAAAAGTCGAAAATCGAATTTTCCAGATTACGGTTGATAGAAAAATCATATTTTGTCTTAAATGTTCGTATTTGAATTTTCAGTTCTGTAGGTAGGTGTTTTCAAGGCCATGCGCAAAATCGTCAAAGTTTTTATATTTCGATTTTCAGACAAAATGTGATTTTTCTATCAACCGTAATCTGGAAAATTCAAATTTCGAATTTTTATTGCCACCCTAATACTCACTTTGTATGAGCATACAAAGTTTTTACACAAGAGTAATTAATATCCAGCTGTTGGGTACAGATTGCGATTTAATTTTTAAATTACTTAAAAATAGATCAGAATGCGATCTAAATGAGATCGTTTTGATAATAATAAAATTTCTGTAGATCATAATCTCAAAATTGGGCAAAGATCAGATTAATTTTATTCATAATTTAAAACTTTCAATTTTTGTTTTTTAATATATGTGCTGATTATGATCTAAAGACGATCGTGAAATGCATCAGATTTTTGTAGACGGTCTAATCTTTTATCAGATCATTATTATTACCTCTCGATTTGAAAAAAACAATACAAATCATCAAAAAAAAAGTGATCTTTATCCAACACTGTTAAAATCTCAAAAATAAAAATAGAGTTGTGATGAAATGAAAATATTTTCAGGTTTCTAATAGTTCTATTGATATTTTATTGCATCAATTTACGAATCTTGATTTGTTGGATCGATATCGATCAAATGCATTAGGTAGGTGTCATTGTATTTATGAGTAATAAAAGAGTGGATTTCTCTTTTTTATTACAGGCAGAAACGGCAGTGTCCACGCCGTTATTAAAACAGAAACGTAAAACAAGAAAAAGGCATAGTTCAATGATTGATGAGATAATAGATAAAAAAATGACAAATAAACGGAAAAAACATTCTGTAAAGAAATGCAATGATACAATACTCGAATCAACAGCTGATAATGTATGTCAAATTATTAACATTGACAGAGAAGATGGTGAAATTTCCAATTCTGATGATGATCTGTCGGAAAAATCATTTGTGGAGATATTAGATTCAACTTCTATATCCTCATCAAATTCTAAACAAAGCGATGATAATAGTACTGAATTGAAATTTGAAGGTGATCGTGAATAGCTAATGAGACTCGTGTTATTGTGTTTTTAAATGAGTTTATCAACGCGACACTATATACTTATTGTCTGTTTAAAATTATTTGAAAATAATTGTTAATTTTCTATGTTTTTCTTAAAGATATTGCGAAAAAATATCCACCATCGTTACGTATTGTTGTTCAAGAGACAAATCTGAAGCAACTAAAAATGGGTGAATTGTTTATGATAACATACAAAGGTATTAACGAGATAATTATTAGTTAATATAATACAATGTGTGACAATTAATTTAATCTTATTTTATTAAAAGGTGGAACATTAGGACGTGAAGGGCAACACGATGTCATTATTCCGGACATAAATTGTTCAAAATTTCATTTAAAATTTGAGTATGATGAATCAACATTACAATATAAATGCATTGATCTTGGATCTCGAAATGGAACATTTTTAAATGGAAAACGAATGTCAAATGCGAAACAAGAAAGTGAACAATTAACATTAGTACATGGTAGCATATTGCAAATTGGTCAAACAAAATTATTGTGTCATATTCATGATGGTCATATTACTTGTGGCCATTGTGAACCAGGATTATTTAATGAAATTGGCATCAATAAAAATGTTATTGATGCTACAACAGTGACAAAACAAAGTATCCCACTAACACATAAACAAGAATTAAAGTCTTTGAAAAAGCGTTATGGCTTAGAAGATGAAAGTAAGTGTGGGCATTTGTTTTGCAATATTAAATTAATATTATTAATAAAAGCGTAATATACATGAATTTGTTAATAGAATATACTGAGCCGCGTGCCTTAAAAAATGATAAATCGGCCCTTCGACGAAAAGAAGTTGGTAGCACAAATGAATTTGAAAAGTCAAAAATGGCTTCCATTGACACGTAATTTTTAATTGCTTTTTATATTCTCTTTTTTTTTCTTCAATAATATAAATTTCATTTCTGACAATAGCTCGATATCAAGTGATAATAAAGGTTTCAAAATGTTATCAAAATTGGGTTGGTCTGAAGGACAAACGCTAGGAAAAAATCAAGATGGTATATTGGAACCGGTAAATACTAAATTTAATTCAACATTAATTCATTCAAATCAATAAATATTAAATTTCGCTCTATATTAGGTCGCATTGCAATCGAATGAAGGCAAAAGAGGACTTGGTTGTGAACATGATTTTATTGTAGTTGACAAAAAAACAGCTAAAAAGTCTATGATATGGAAAAAGGCACAGGAAAGATATCAAAAAACTAATAAATCAGTTCCTACTACTAATATATTTAATGATGACAGCGATGAAAGCGAATAATATTTAGATATTCAATTAAGGTAACTTCATAGTCAATAGGACTATGGTGAATCCTCGGACCTCATGCAGTATGAAAATGTAAATGCATTAATTTGAACTAAATACACACCAATTAAGGTTTTTACATGGTAAAAAAAAATTATTCTTTTCGATTTAATATCACTAGGCAACGGTAGTTGCCATGTGACGCAAGTAACATCATTTTTTTTTTCCACGATGTTAATGGATAAATAAACGTTACAAAAAGAATACCGGGCAACACGCAATATTTTTTATTTGATTTTTTTCTACTATTCAATCTATTTTGCCCTACAGCGTCACCGAAATATATATCACTCTTTTTGGACGAGTTACTTGCGTCAATTTTTTTTTATTGATGTTTGTAGCTTCACCCAAACGCCTCAATAAATTCTATCCCTTAAGACTGGAATGTGTAAAATTTGTTGTTTCTACAGTTGTTCTCCATTTCATCAATCTAGCGGCTTCCTAAGAATGCAATAATTCATTAGCAATATTTTCATCACCATTTACTTGATATTCATTATAAAGCTGGGTAGTTTCTTCATTCCAACCAGGAATATACTCTTTTCTGTATCTACGGGGAATACACTTCCTAGTAATACTTTTATTAACCACACCTTAACAAATCGATCTTTATTTTTCCCTTCTAATTTTGCATCCATATATTTAGTAAACCGTGGCCAATCAGCTTAACTAAAATTCAATCTTGAGATGGGAATTGAATTAATCACACGTAGTGTAACGTAAATTACGATTTTTTGTTTTACTTCTTTTATATCTCACATCCAAAATATAGTTTTACATAATTGAAAAGTGATGTACAGCGAAGTTGTTCATTAAATTAAAATATATATTTACGCCTTACATCACTTTTCAATTAAAACTATATTTTGGATGTGATATTTAAAAGAAGAAAAAAAAATCGTAAGTTACGTTACGCTACGTGTGGAATGGCCCATATTTACTTTTATTTATTTATTATTATTATTAACACTATTATTATTAAATATTACCGTTCATTACCATTATCTGATCATTGATAAATAAAAAACAATCAACACAATTATTTTTTCAACAACTTGAAAACCTGTTGCTATTAGTTTTATTTTCATTTTCAATAAATCCTTGAGGAATTCTGAAAATGAACTGTAAATATTTAGATTATTAATTCAATTACCTATAGGATAGACATATAGATTTAATGACTTGACAGAGCCTAGGGAATTAAGTACAATCATTTGTATTTAATTAAATACACACTTTACCTGTTTACGTGATTTAATAAATATAAAAAAAAGGCTTATTCGGCTTGACATTTAATTTATGGTAATTATATGAAGCATTTATAGTGTTTTGTTGTTCACATTTAAAAAAGAGTCATTCATTTTATTGTTTGTACGAATAGTGCTGATCAATTGAAAGTATTTGATTAATAAAGAAAATACATAATAAAAAAAATCATACACAATTTAGTAAATAATTAAATTGATTTTTTCTTCAAAAGTATGGTTTATTGTGAACTGTTCATATTGATAATAGCAAATTAATAGTTGTGAATAGGCCTATTTATATCGACATGCTTATTTTAAGTGGTATGCATGTGTAAAAAAATGTGACAAAGTTATTCGAAAAGAATGTGGTTATGACTTTGTTTATGACTTTTTAATTGTCAAAAATTATTATCCTTTCAAGTTCCCGATTTTGTGAGCAATTTTTTGTTTTTCCCCAAAATATTTTATTTTTCGGGAATTTAGATAAAATGTTAGGCATCAGAAGATTTTTAACTTTAAGACCATCATCTAACAATAATTTCACGCAATTTTTATTCAATGGTAATTTCTAATATTTATTTTAATGAAAATAAGAGCTAGACCGTCAAAATATTAATAAATAAAAATAATTACATTAGCTCATTATACTTACCTATATTTATTTATTTATTTAAGGTACTTTAAAACAATCACCAGTTCGAACACTATATTCAGAATCAGTACTTGGGATAGATAACTTTATACGTAATAGAATAAGGGACAATAAAGTTAATATCAACAAAGACTATTTCATAACAAAAATGACGAAAAATGTAGATGATGAAAATAGTTCGATATCTTTTGAAGATATAAGATTTATCATGCACACAGCCAATAATCTACCTGGTGAAATTGAATTAGTTATACAAATGGCACAGAAATACAAAGCCAAACCTGAAAGAGATTTCGATTTTGGTCCTATTTTAATGAGATTGTTTCATTTTTGGAAGCTGGGTGATACAGCATTACAGGTAATTTTAATTAATGCTTATATATAAACAATTTAATAAACTAAACTACGTTTTTATATATTATTTCTAGTGTTTTAATGATCCAAAATTTAATGGATTTTTCAATAATATAATAACTTATCAATTGCTATTAGACTTACTTTACGAAAATAAAAAGTACCAAGAGGTTTTAGATACATTTAAATGCATTGAACAACGTCAAATTGAAAAGAAACAGTATCCAAAGTATGCGGCAGTAGTGGCATTAGCAGCCTGCTATAAACTTGTAAGTTTTATCATAGAAAAAATAATTAAATTTATCCATAATTAAATTAAATAAATTTATATTTTATTTAAAGAATACACCAGAATCATTTACATATTCAAATAGTTTATTGGAAAATGTTTATAATGCAGGATTTACACCCATGCGTAAAGGTGTATGTTTTGCAGCTGGTTTAGCACTGAAACAAAATGCTCCCGAAATTGCATTAAATATTTGTAAAAAAGATAGAAGTGTATTTTACATTGCCATCAGAAATTTGAAGCTTCTAGCATTTATAAGATTAGGTTGTCTAGATATTGCTACAAAGATATTAAGAAACGTCAATGAAGATACTGCAGAAATGAGAAGTCCATTTTTAAAAGAAGTGGTTCGTAGTTTCATATTGATTAATTGGTCGAATTTCCTTGTAAAAAAAAAAACTTTTATACCATTACTACAGGGTATTACAAAAGTTTTTTTTTTTCACAAGGGTTCGGTTTCCAATAAAATTGAAAATCAAAACAAATACGAAATGTTCCTTTTTTAATTAATTATTAACAACTATCTAAAATCTTTTATTTTTGAAAATGATGTCTAATAAATTTATTATTTTTCTAACTAGATTGAAGAGTTTATGAATGATTTAAAAAAATCTGGTAGTGACAATGAAGTCAATGACATTGTAAAATCTCTAAATGCAGATGAACTAATTCTAGATGAAGTATAACAATTAATTTTATAATATTTTTTAATTTCAAAAAATGTTCTATACGCTATTTTAATTTTCAGACTTTGGATTCAGTATTATGTCGTCAAATTACTGGGACACAAAAACAAAGAAAAGAAAAAAACTTTCAAGAATAAACAAATGGCCTAGTAATTATGCTAGAGAATGGGAATAGTTTTATTTTAACTATGCAAAAAAAAATCCTGAAGAGACAGACAGAATTAATGAACTTAAAATTATTAATAATATATAATAATAACAAAATTTGGTAAACACGGTGTTTAAATTTAGCATAATATCTGCATAGTGCATATTCTATTTTTTTTCCTTTTCTATAGTTTTTAATCTTAGTTCAAATTTAAATAACTATAACGCAAATGGATCTTTTATTTTTTTAATATTGGAAAATGGGAATAAAGATTTATTTCTTAATGGTAAAAGAGTAACCATTTTTAATGTAGTTGCCTTTTTTGAGAGATCATCTTAATTGTTAAATGGACACTTATATGATATATGTTAATATGTACAAAATAAGTGAAAAATACGAATAAATAGCATTCGTTTCGAATAGATTCGACCGGACCGCTTTAATACGATATAACAAATATTTTTTTAAAAAATATATTTCTATTTTATCTCTAACTTAGGTACTTATATTTATAAATCAAATAAATTAATAGAATCCATAATGTGATAGGTTAACGTAACTGCAGTTGATTTTATATAGCTTTTAAAGGCGTCGTATGATGCGTTATGATTTATTGAATCCGGTCATATGACCCCAAAATACAACGAACTACGAACAGTCATTCTTTAAATATGAAAGTAAGATATGAATGGAAAAAATAAAATCAGTAAACGAAACACAATCTAATGAAGAAGTTGAAACAATAGACCGACTCCTACACGTTAGTTTTCTGTTGAGCAATTTATGGAAAGTCATATATTTTTGGAGGCGTTGCATGTTTTGTTTTCCAAAAAGCAGGAGTGGCGCCACCACAAAATTATATGTAAAAAAACATCTCAACTAATAACTAGCTGCTGTCAAGTAATCGTTCTATTGAAAATTATGAAGATAATAGGATACGTAGCCCCGATCCTTCCTACAAAATGCAATGCTACGTGAAAAGTTAAAATATCAAAGGTGGATATATTGGAAACATCATTAAAGCGTTCAAAGTATCACAGTTATATTCAAATTCCAGGTGAAAATCTATTCCTGGTCAGGAAACAGCTCAATAAACCATTCAAAACAGTTTGTTTTATAACGGTACTAAAACGATTTTAAAATTGTATACTTAAACATATCAATTTTAGGTTTGTTTCTATTTAACAACTTTAAACAGTCCCAGGACCCAGGATGGATTTTAAATTATTTTAAAATAATTTTGAAATAGTGTAATTGAAATCAAAATAAAATATTTGCCCGACCATATGTTGAATTACTTGAAATAAAATTACCCTAACATAGTTTTAAAATAACGAGAGTGTTACAAATATTCTGTCTTCAGAAACTGTTTTAAGAAACTTTTGCGTTTGTGTAGGCAGGCAGAATTCATTACTTTCCGCCTTGTTCATACTTGCTTAAGATATAAAAACAAAAGTCGCACCTCGTTACCCTTAGCTGAAAATTTCAAATTTCCTGACTCGTTTTCTTAACAGCTTAAAACTTGTACATAAAACTTTTTTTTCGCTCTCATCATCGATTTTGGCGCCTCTTAAATTTTGCGCTTTAGGCTGTAGCCTGCGTGGCCTATGCCTTACGCCGGCATTATTGTTGTGTAGTAAACACAACTAATACTAAGAATATACATTGAATTATAAATTATCTGTGTAGAATTTTCTCAATAGTCCCAATATCATTTTTTTATTTTAAATTGTTGTATTTTAAGTAAAAATAAGAGATGTAATATTTAATTCAAAAAATATTGAGTGTGGTTTGTCGCGAACGCGGTTTGAAGAGCTGTAAATTTACATTTCAAGTATTCAATCTTACTCGAAACTCCTTTAGGTTTTTCGATTCTGTCCGTGTTTTATCGGTTGTGCTAGTTTGTGATAACTTGAAAAATATATTTTGGATCTTTCATATTTGAGAATTCAGTACAGTGGACTCTTGATTATGTCAATTTTTTAGTTTTATCCAGTGGAGGTTTATATGGTCAGCATTACTAACTTGAATGAATAGAATGTATAGAATTATTTTAAATTTTTATAAATTAAATATCAATGGCTTAATTGAAAATAGGAACCCACATTTAAAAAACAAATCAGGAAAACTTTATATGCTTGCCATTGTTAAGGTTATGCATGAAAATTCCTTTTCAAATTATCGGAAAATTTTTGTTTAATGACAAAATATTGGACCGTTTCATTTCTATGTCAACGTAGGATGACATCCAGCATCTTTTCCCATCAATAATTCATTTTCGAAAAAGTGTGGGTTGACCCAAGTTAAGCAATCGACATAAATAAAGATAAATTTAAAAAAAAGAGACTATAGTCTATCCAAAATAAAGTTGCCAACGGTCGTTTGGTAGGGTTGTATAATTATGAAAGGTTTCTTGAGTGTTTATCTCGTCATGATTTCTGGGATGGTGGTCAACTAATCAGATTGCGTAATTCAAATTTGAATAAAATTACGGTTGGCAAATTTATTTTGGATAGACTATAACAATTAACAATAACAAATACATAAACTTAATTTTACTCTGCGTCCGAATTAAGTATACTAATTTTATTAAAAAGAAATTCATGTATTTTTCCAAATTTTTCCATTTTCTCTATTTTTACTTCATTTTTAAATTTGTCTTCTTTGTAATTTTATTTTTTAATATTCTTAATAAAAATGAAGTAGTGCTAAAATGCGTTGGCAGCTTGTTTTCTTTGTTTTAAGATTGTTCCAGACTTTTAAATCTACTGCATTGCTTCAATATTACAGTAACAACAATCTACGAAAGATCTTGATCTTTAGTTTTTTCAACTAGGTATATTATATATATTCAAAAAAAAAACAAATGGTGAGCAGTATAATAATATTTAATCTTAGAGTAATCTTTTCAAAAAAAATCCTCTAATCCTATTTTAGTATAAAATGTATTACTTATAATCATGCCTACTTTTGTAATACAAAAAATAACTTTAGATTTTTTTTTTTTTTACTTTTTCTTATTACATTTAAGTGAACCTGCAAGGCAAATATTAACTACGTATTGTTTAATACAATAATAATTTTTAATATAATGTGCTGTGCATCTATAACTACAATAATACAATGCATACAATATCTATATAGGTATATAATGATGCTTTAATATAATGCAATGAATATAATGTTATCAGAAATAGTAAAAAGATTACGGCATAAAATATTATTCATAAATTGTCGGTCCAGTTTAGAGTGTCGTATAGACCATATTTAACATTTATGAGAAATAATAGACCTTAAGTGTATCGTCATTAAATTCTATTTTCCCATCAAAGTCGAACCCTAATAAATCACATTTTGGGAACGTTCGGGTAATTTTTTTTTGCGCCAATGTATGTAGTATATTAAGACAAGATCTAATAAAAATTCTGGATTCGTATGCCATTCCTGAACAATTCCCTAGCATGAATTTATTAAAAGAGTGTAATGCTAATACATATAAATTTAAAAATGTACATATTTTTGGACCCACAAAGACAATTAATACAAAGCCCCCAATTATAACAAATACTATACGGAAATTTTGCGTAAAACCAATTACAACAAATTCTATAAAGATTTTTTTTTTTTTACCATCAAATGTATTAGAAACTTTGGCAGCTAGTATTGCACTCATTTCATTTATTAATATATTTGGAGGATTCCAAGTCAACCCAAAGAATGTTAGATATGTTTAAACGTCCAACAGATCCACCTGAATATAATAGCATTGATTAAAAATTAAAAAAATGTTATTATTACACCAATCTAGACCACAACCGATGCTTACTCTTGGCAAAGTCTTTTGCGGTCGGTATATAGACAAAGTATATTCCGTTTGCACAACGCCTTCGTACCATCTAGATGGTGTTCCTGAAATATTTCTACGTATCCGGATCGTCTTGTAAACACTTTTATTAGGAAATTCCCAAGGAATGCATAGGGAACGAGAAATATTGATATATACGACACTCTAAAACTGGTATAAAATATAAAAATGTTTTTTTTTTAAAAAAAAATTTAAAAGCTTTTGTTTCGGAGAATAAGTAAGACATGTAGGATGTATGTAATTAGTCATTTTTAAATTAATTGAACAAGAAAGTTATGATTATTTTATTGAAATTTCGAAAAACATCAATTCACCTGAAATGATAAATAAATAAATACTTAATCGCTTCGTTTATATTTATATCCATTAGTTAAACGGTAATTTATGTCATCTAGTAGCAATTCATATAAACCAGAAATAAATTATTTTGTCTAAATCTATACACCATTGGATGAAAATAATTTAGTTTTCACGATCACTTTTAACATAATTATTTTCAATGCTTAATATTTATCCAACAATAACTTTTAATCATAATTTCTGATACAAAATTCTCTGCACTAATTTGTATAAAAGTTGTTGTGTTTCTGTAGGAAAAAATAAAAATAAAACAGAATAGAGTTTTTTTAGGCGCGCGCGCGCGCAATATTATTTAAGTTTATATGTAGTTATTTTGATCTAATGGTAATAATCTGATAAACTTTGTGTATAAAATTCATTATGAAAGTTCTCCTATTTGATGCTTTGAGGCAAAATGTAAATTGTGTTTTCTTTTTTTACCTGTTTCTACGTACGATGTATACCATTTTTATTTTTCTCTTTTCAATAGATGTCTGAGTAAATCAAAGTTTTTTTTTTTTTTTTTTTTTAATGTATAAACATTACTGCCAGATAATGAATTAAATATATATTGTACACTACATAGTTGTTTATATTCGGCAAAGTAATTTATTAAATCAGATATTCCTACATTGTGTGGCTGTATTTCATTTTAAAATAATTTTGTATTTCATCTGAGTTACAATTATTTTGTAGGATATTTCAACATTGCTTTAGTTTTAAAAGTTTTATGCTACGATAGTTTTAGCAGGATAATGTTCCATTGTTTCATTTTGCACAACCTTTATCTATATGATGGATCATAATAGTAAATTCAACAATTAGAAGATATGCACATAGTAATAAAAGTGTACATTACGACTATCGGTAAATTGATAAGTTTTATCAAGGCTAACAATTCTTCGTTGTACCCGATAATGATCCGACCTAGAGCTTATGAAATATCCTCAGTTTAACGTAGAAAATTCAGCCTGTATAAGCTAATGTGTAATAAATAGGTGCCATATAGAAACGTAATCTCTAAAATATTTTCAATCATGCTTGAACCTATGTGTTTGATTTCTTACTTTGAGGAAAAATATGATACTGAGACAGTGGTGCTGATCTGAAGAAACGCAATATAGAATTAAACATGAAGATAACAGATTTTTAGTTTGGTGTGGAAATGTTAAATATACAGCGACCGCACCAATACTATCAATAATGACTTAACATCCAATCTGAAATGTTAAAATTTGTTCACGAAATATACAACAAAATAATCAAAATCGGAATAAATTTTAGAAGATTCACTGAGTCTAATTGCTTAAAATAATATTCAACCACAAATGTACGAAAAATATATATATTATTATCTAAATTAAACGTAATAAATTTTAATATGTTTTTTCATTTCTTTTTTTTATAATTAACGTGACATTGATAATTAGCTATTTTATTATTATAAAACGTCCATGTAATAGATTTGATTATATATCAATTATTATGAAATATGAATATATAAAAAGAATTATTCTGATTTTGAATGTACATACGGTACCAATGTACAATGTACACGCCCATACTGATGTAGATACATAATCTTAGAGCTTTGTGCGCTTGCTGTTGCATATAATTAATGTAGTCGGGAACATTTTTATTTATATTTTTCTTTCAATTAGCAAAACCATAAGTATGTACCTTGGTATATAAAATAATAAACACAATTTATATATTCGCAATTTCAAAAGTCCAACTACCCACCATATATATATATATATATATTTGCAAACGGAATTGACAGCATTCACAAAACTAATTTATGTAATAATTTAACATCTCAATTACAAACATTATGACGGTTCTTAAAACCGCTCCACTACACAAGATAAAAGCAAAAAAAACAACAACAACAAAAACAAAATAAATAAATTTAAAAAAAAAACTCTTCTCTATTCAACACATATCGTCATGATTATTTTCATTTCATTTAATCATACACACACTCACACACGTATTCATGATACAACAAGGAATAAAGGTAATAATATTTTCTTCTTTCTTTTCATGTCAATCCATGTTTATGTTTAAATATAAGTTTTGCTTTAAACGTGATACCTGAGGGCTTAATTATCAAATGAAAACTTGTGGTGTTGATACTAAATAAACAACCTACAATTATACCAAATTATTACTACAATTAGTAGTTTTTTTTTTCTTTCTTATTATAAAATGGCATTATTTATATTGCTTCCATTTCATTAGTGTTTCTTTCATCATTATATCCTACCTATATATAGTTTATTATATATGTGCAAGTATTATTTGGATTGAGTTTCAGTCGAAACACCTATTTTCGCAAGTAACATGAAATAAAAATTGATTATTAATCTTACTATAATTACTCACCAAACTAAATTAATTCCTATAATATAGAGGAAAGAATTAAAATGAGAAAAGCTTATTAATGGCATGAAAAATGTAAACCGGCTAAAAAGTTTTTTTTTTTTTCAAATAAAGATAATTATTTTAAGTGTTAGAGATTTTTTTTAATAATTAATAATAACATCAGAGAATGAAACCAAAAATGTTTCAAACCGATATCGTATTTAAGAACGATAATTCCTAAGTCAGCAATAATTTCATATAATTTAGAAACGTCTTAGGAGTTAAGACAAACATAACAATAGATATTCAAGCAGTTTAGCAAATAACAAAAAAAAATCAGAAGGAACAATTTGGATTTACATCACGATAAGATAAAATCTTTGCAAATGTATAGAAACTCCACAAATCAAATCAAGTATATGGCAAAATGATATTTACTTAGTGTTAGTATATATCATTGGACTAATTTATAATAAAATGAGGTATTTCACTTTTTTTGTATTCAAAATATTTTAACAGCAAATACAAGCAATTCTATGTAATTAATTTTATTAATTATTCTCAATTACCCATTGAAATTAAGTTTTTAAAATACCTTCGGCAAAGAACGAAGTTTTGGTAGAAAATACCCCTTTGCTCACCATACAAAGAACCATTTTTTTTGACATTTCCATGAATTCCAAAATACATAAAACGATACATTTTTGCATTTTTTAAATTAAAATTTCTTAATGAAAAATGCATCTGATCAAAAAATTAATATTCAATTAGTGATTAGAATTGCATAAAGTTTGTATTTATGTTATAAAAAGAATATCAATTATATAGAGTGAAATACCTCATTATGTTTTGGAAGGTATAAAAAATGTTCCAATGTTTCAGCTTATAAGTCATAATTTTTGTATATATCACAATGTTATGCAACTGCAGCTATTCTACTTATACCAAAATCTATCATATCAGGAATTATAAAAAATATTAATTCATAATTCGAATATATGATACTTAACTTATAACCATGGATGCACACGCTTTTGATTTCAGGGAGGGGTAGATTTCAAAAATTAAGATAGGGTAAAAAAAAAAAAAAAAACCCATCGACGATTGCAAAACTGCCTCAAAATAAAGCTGCGAGCAAAAAAAAATGGTCTTTAGTCTTCAAATACCGCGGAAAAAACTGCGCTGTATGCAAATATGTAAATCGTATTTTATAAATCGAGGTAGGGTAATTTCTTAAAACCTAAAAAAGATACTATTTTGTTCAACATCGAGGTAGGGTAGTTTTCTGAAATATAAAAAACATATTATTTTCTGTTCAAAAACTTAAAAAAGATACTATTTTCGGCAAAATCGACATAGGGTAATATTTTTTCCAAATCTCAGGGGGGTGCTACCCTCCCCTCGTGTGCACATATGCTTATAACGATAACGATAACGTAACTAATTACGAATTATATCCTGACACTATCTATGACTATATGAAAATTGAAAGAAATTAAATTAAATGAGGCATAAAAAGATTTACTGTTTTATATCAATGGAAAAAAAATATACAATTTGCACCAAAAACGTCTAAACGACTATTTAAAATTATTATCTGAACAAGTTCACAAATTGGATGATTAAAATAAATCAAAGAAACGTGAAATAATAATACTCAAAGGCAAATCAAATAAAGTAATCAAATGGGCAATAAATAAAAGCTCGGAATTAGTAACAGACAACAAAGCAAATTCAACATAACATTAAAAAAATAAAATAAAAAAGAATCTGTTTGGGTTCATTTTGTGCGAAACATGAAATCAAAATCTGAAAATAATAAGCGAAGAAAATAACAGTAAATTAATACCAAAATAAAATAAAAAAAATAAAATATTCTTTAGAATATAACAGACGGTAATAATCCCAAGGTCATTCAATTATATTTAGATATATATGTGCATATATGACGAAAAGCTTATACGCGGAATGGAATTTTCATGAAAGATTTAACAAAGAAGGCGTGTAAAAGATGAATCACATACTATTATATTGAGTCTATTAAAATCAAACACCGAGATAACCACTTTAATGTTAAAATAAGTTAGAAGCGGATTCTGGTACATATTGCTCATGTGCTTACTCTTATTTTCTTATACACCGAAATAATACTTATTTGAATGTAAAGTTATTAAAGTTTATAAAGTCAATTTAGTTTCAAACACCGTCTATTCCACATTGGAAAATTTTCAAAATTCGACTATTACTTCCGGGTCGGTTCGGGTTCGGGTACACGTAAAAATCAAAATTTTTAAAATTATCTAAATTTTTTTTTATTATATTTTTCAAATCAATAACCATCATGTAATGGATTTAAAAAAAAATTATTTTCGCGGGTACTCGAACCCGACCCGACCCGACCCGGCCCATGCGCGGTGATAAGCGGGTCTGGTCGGGCAAGACATTTTTATTTTTTTTTAACTGGCGGGCTTCGGGCTCAAATATTATAGCGCGGTCGCTCTTTTTTCATAGTTTGTTTCGTTTAAAACTATGGAGATTGTATGGAGAAATACATTTTACAAAGAAAAAAATTCTTGGTAAACATTTTCCATGATCAGTGTGATAGAGCTAATATTGGAAATGCCATAGATTTTGTTTTTCAATAAATGCGACTCCCAAGCATCATTGGAAATAATTCCGTGTTAGTATGGTTTTATTTCCAATATTCACAATTCGTAAGCGTCATCAAATATATTTCCAACATTGGAAATAGTATGGATTTTTTTCCAGTCGTAAACTTTATTGGAAATTATTCCCAATATAATTGGATTTTTTCCATATTAAATTTGGAACTTACATGATTTTTTTTCCAGTTATAAAATGCATAGGAAATTTGTTGCTCCGAATGTGACTAGATGTTTTCCACGTCACACTCGGAATTTGTATGGATATATTT
Source organism: Catotricha subobsoleta (assembly GCA_011634745.2). Lineage (NCBI taxonomy): Eukaryota > Metazoa > Arthropoda > Insecta > Diptera > Cecidomyiidae > Catotricha > Catotricha subobsoleta. The sequence goes on from JAABKK020018235.1 coordinate 16,908, forward strand.
CCAATATATACCACATTCATTAGGAAACAGTATGGAATTCTTATTGGAATTGATGCAAACGGACAAAACTCCGATATATCCAATGTAAATGTCTATATATTATGGTATGGAGCATTCGGATTAAGTTCAGAAATCCAGGTGTATTCCGTTTTGTGGTCAATAGTGTAATATACTAAAAAATTAACGAAAGTCGAAACACACTAATAGGAGTAACAAATAAGTCCGAGGAAACGTACCACAACAACGACTATTGAATAAATAAACTATACTATATTAATTACATTGCATCGCGAAATGTCTTATGTATGATAATGAAGAAAATTAAACATTTTTTTTAAATTATATAATGGTTACATTCACCAAATAGAATTTCTTTGCAAAAATAGTAATTTAAATTTTAAACAATGAAATACATAAATGTAAATTAGATAATGAATAAGTAATAAAAAAATAGTCATAGGCAATAGAAATTATTAAATAATAAATTTTCCATTTGTTTTAATAAAGCTTTAATCAAATGATTTTTTTTTTAAATGAGTATATCTACATAAGATTAAGTTAATAATGTAGTTAATTATACTTCGTTAAATGTGATTTGCATAATATATCAATCTAATAACATCATAAAGCAAACACCACATAATAAACATAAAAAATAAATATGTAAACATAATTAAATATCTAATTGAATACCGACATTTTCACAGTAAACTAACTCAATTGATGTGAAATGTGCTAATTTTGCGAAGAGTAAAATAGGTAGAAATTATATAGGCTAGGTTTGATATGCGGTGCATATTAATTATAAGTAGTGGCCTGTAATTAACTTATGATTTATGACAATTAAATTGAATTATGTTTAAATCACATATTTAATCGCTATATGACAGCAAATAAACACGTAGGAAATTATCTTAACGTAATAAAAGCTATGAATTCATTTTTAGTTATTTTTAATTTTCTTTCAAATAGTATAATATTTGTTATAATTGAGACGATTTTTATAAGAGTTACACTGAAAACAATGATTAAGAAATTATTTGAAACTGGTCGCGATTTTAGAAAGATAAAACTGGATAGGTATTTCGGATCGTATAGTTAAGGAACTAATTATAGCCCAGTCAATTTGTGTCTTCATTGTATGGAAAATGAGAAAAATTCATATAAGCATCAAATTTGGTGCAGAAGCAGGTATTGCAAAAATAAAGATTATCTGAAAAGTTCCCATGGATTCGAGGTCCGGAACAAGGTAAAAATGGCACAGGTACCGCCGTTAGAATTTCTATTTTTGCACAGTTTCGCGACAAATTTAATATCTCAGCAACCATAAAACTTACAAACTTGAAATTATCACTGTTATGAAACAAAACCGTATTTCCAATAATGCTATAATGAAAATTTGATCTCTTGATGCCTCTTTTCGGGGTAAATTCACGTCCAAAGAGGGAAAAAGTAGAAAACTCTTTTTTAATTTTTTTTTAATTTGGTTTTTACTAATTTATCGATGACCTTAGAATTTTTGAGTTTTGTGTTTTTGATAATAACAAGAAATAATGATATAAATTTTGATTGAATCCTTTCAGGATACAAATACAATATTATTATTGATATTATTAGTTTTGATATTTTTGATTTAACGGTAATTGATTTTTGTAATTTATTATATATATGTACATTTAATTTACAAATTTATTGTATTGCTATTTTTGCTATTTGTTAACATTGTAGAATTATTGTACCTGAAGATGCGATGAATGAATTGACATCGAAATGTCGTAAGAAATAAAAATAAAGAAATTGGATAAACCGACGAAAATAAATTTCATACAAAATGAAAAAAAATATATTAGCTGAGGTTTCAATTAATAATCATAAGAGTAACTCGGACGTTTTATTGTTGAGTTTCTGATGAATCATTTTATTTTATTTATGTGTAGATTCTTTTTTATTATTATCTTATCTATAATATACCACGTCCAAAACATATGAACATTTTGAAGCTCAACCCTAGTGAAAATTTCTTCATTTGCATTATTGAACTAAAACATATTAATTGTTTAAATATTTTAATATTTTTTATTTTACTTATTTATAAATCGGGTTTTTATTCTTATTTTTAAATTTATCAATCAGTTTAAATCTAAATACAGATCTCTAAATAAATTTTTTCGTTTTTTTTTAATTTGATTTCATAGAATTTAAATTTTAATAAATAAATGTAAGAAACATGTTATGGATAGTTCCATATCGCTGGCTCCACGAGAAAATGACTCTTATTGCAAAATCCAAAAACAAAGAGCTCTTATTAAAAAATTCAAAAAAAAAACGGTTTTATTCAAATTTATATAAAAAGTTCAGTGCATTTTTTAATAAGAGCGATGTTTTTTAATAAGAGTTTTCTGTTTTTGGATTTTGAAATAAGAGTCATTTTCTCGTGAAGCCAGTAATTTCATACTTTTTTTCCAATCTGTTGATTATGCTTAGAATGTTTACTTCAAATATATAAGGCATTTTCGAGTGAGCATGATGCATGATTACATTCACACTTTTTCATGAATACTCTAATTTCGAGTGCGCGTGGTCATAGAAAAATCGTGAATATTCATAGTATGGTTATGAAAAAGTATGAATATG
>JAABKK020018246.1:0-19535 GCA_011634745.2 Catotricha subobsoleta
GATTATCAAAATGTTTTCTTCAAATTAATTACAAATATATTAACTGTAAAATTAATTAAAATTAATATACTTATTATCGCCGTGTTAAAATGTATTTTAATACTTGAATCATACGACGCGACGTCTGGCGGAAACAAAGTTTGGCCAACATCTATTAAAAAAAAAATTCGAAAAGACAAAAAACTTCATACGCTTGCTCAATGCGTGGAAACTTATTTTCAAATTATCGGGAAAATTGTGTTTAATCACAAAATTTTGGACATTTCTATTTCTAAGTCAACGTCGGATGCATCCAGCATCTTTTATTATCATTAACTCATTTTCGAAAAAAATATGGGTTAACCTATATTCAAGTTAAACCTTCAATATGCAACAATAATTGTTAAATTAGACCAGAAATAGAAATGCGCCATAATAGGTACTATCACCATAAATGGCAGATTACCTTATTGTTTTGGAGAAATTTGTTTTTTTGTTTTTTTGACCACTTTCTTTCTGGATCTCAGGATTGGCTGGGCCTATTTTGATGTTCGATATACCAAAAGAAGCAGATTATTTTTTTTAATGATACATACTGGCTCTTTTTCAAACCTCGAGAATTTGTTTTTGTTTATTTATTTTTTTTTGTCGCGTCTCAAGATAAGTTTATCTTGAGGTTTCATTTTGAAAATTTATCTTGAGGATTAGAATATCTTCTAAACCGTTGATCGTACAGAAAAACTACATAAGACAAGATCTGTTCATCTTTTTCAGACACTATTTTCATACTGAGCAAGAACAACTTGGTATTATGATCGCGTTTAAAAGAAAATAAAAATAAATCAAATGTTTGATTAATTCGAAAAAGTTCTAATATCAAACAGTTAAAAAAATTACAAATGATTTTTTGAGTTTTTGTTTTTTTTTTTGATTTATTCAAAACAACCCTGCGTTCATTATTATTGATAGTGAGCTACGTAGAGAAAATTGTGTGAATTTTACTTTCTAGCTTTCTGTAATTTTTATGTAACTGCTGTGAAACAATGAACAATACAAAAATACTATTAAAATGCACATATTACGATTTTTTCACATTTAACTATAGTTATATACTTACTTAAATGCTCTAATTGTTAGAATTGTTAAGTAGTATAATTTAAATTAATCTCACTATTGAAAACGTCAATAAGAATATAATGCTACCTTTAAAATATTGAGGTTCTTATACAGCAACCCCGAAATATGACCAAATAAGGATTATATTTAACATTTAATTTAGTTTCTTAGTTAAACAAAAAGATAAAAGTAATAATAAAATTTAACTCTATTTTCATTTCCACCTTACAAAAATTGCGTAGCCACATAAGATTTATCTATTCTCCATGTACTTACCAGAAATAAGAGTGACCCACCATCAAATATTAGGCCCGAAAGGGACAACCGAATAAAAATATTTCTTTATATAAATTAAAGTAAATGTATAAACTTATTCTTGTTCTACAATAATATATCAACCTTGCTATATTTGTACCTAGAATATTGTGGCCGCTTTATGGTTTTCAGTGGATAATATATGTATAAGTATATGTTAGGGTGACAATTTTGTATGTGATATTTTTCTCACTGAATTTTTTAGAACTAGAATTTTTAGCAAATCGATTTTGTTGAAAATGTGATAATGAGCTTGTATTCGTACTGCACTTTTTCAAATATATCATTAATAATTTATGAATACGAAAAGTTTTTTTTTTTGCATATCAACTACTTATGCAACGAGATTACGATAAAATTCTCAGAAGATTTAATCACCAAATGCCCACGTAAATGGTATCGTTGGAAAGGCTATTAGATTATCTACCTAACAAATTAAAACAAACAATTTTTCTATGGAATCGAGACAAACAGAAAAATTAAATTTTAATTAATGAAATGATCATGAAAGCGGTCTTATATTTTATATTTGTTGACCCAATTAGCACATCTTTAAACATTGGAAAAAATTGAAATTTGAAAAAAGTTGGTGTAAATTGCAATAATTATAGGTAAGTGATCAAAAATCATAACTTCTGGATTTTCACCTAGGGATGAGACTTTTGAGTAATGAAAAAATAATCGTTATTGACGATCAGCCTCTATTCGCCCGATTAATAAGATTAAATCGATTTTTTTCAAAAAAAGATTGTACCGTCTACAGTGTATTACCAGTATTACGGTAGCAGATAATCTGATTTAATATTTATTGCATTAATTTTATTTCATGTATTACATTTCTATTAAATATTATTTATATCAAATTAATTTGACATACATAAAAAAACAAGCTGCCAATTGATTGGTTGGTACACGACTTAATTTTTGTAAAAAATTAAAAAAAAGTGCACGAAGTAATTCTTGTTTAATTTGTGAGAATCAAAAATAACATTTTTGAAACTTTAATTTACTTCATTCAAAACATTATTAAAAGCGAAATTACTTTGAATAAAGTGAAATTAAATAGAAAAAATAACTTATTTCTATTTTCTTCAGTCCATATTTTTTAGAGTGTATTAACAGGGCAATCAAAATTATCGATATTCATAAATTATTATTTGATATATTTAAAAAAGTTCATTACACGTTAATTATCACATTTCAAATAAAAGTGAGTTTGACTACAATCAAGCTGTAATTTAGTATGTAGCATTTAACCGATCATGTACCTGACGAAATGTGGAAAAGAAAACTGTCACCCTAATAAATACAATATACATGGGATGAGATTGCACGAAAAACGAAAATATAAAAGTGAAAAAGAAATAAAAATTAAAATGTGTAAGAGGGAAATACGATAACCTTCTGAAACAACAACAAGAATGTGAAGAAGCAATTTAAGGTTTCTACTTTCTCTTAAAATGTACTTTATGTGGGATGAGGTATACGCACAGAATCTGGATGAGGGGTTGTGTAGATTTCACAAGTTAAATTCAAGTAAATTCTGGTAAAGGTTTTTTTTTATTATTATATTCGTCAAACAAACAAAGCACAAACTAAAAGAAGAAATTTATAGGAATATGTGCAGAGGGAACGATAAGGAATATCGATCGGGAAATAAAATATAATTTTCATGATGGTGGATGGAAGAATTAATATAATATTTATTTATTTTTTATCTACGTTTTTTTAGCATATGATGGCTGCCTCTTTTTCTTGAGATGTACACATTTCGTTTGTAAATTAATCTATTAATTACGAACGTACAATCGTAATTTTTTACAGGTATAAACAGGACAAGTACTTAATACAAAATATTTTTATAAAGACAAATCAAATAATATTATTAGTAATACACACTCATAAAGTCTAATTAGAATTTATATTATTTCGAAATTTCTTTTTATTAGGTTTTATAAATGCATACCTGAAAACTATTTATATGCTTATATGATTTCATGTTTTGATCGATGGCATACAATCACAAATTACTATTAGTTGTATTTTATTCATAAAATGGTCAATCTAAAATAATAGTTTTCATGTAATTCTAATTCTATTTAATTCTATTAGATATTAATCTATAATAATTTCAGATATATATTTTTGTTGTTAAAAAAAATTCGGAAATAAAACCTAATACAATATAAAAGTACATCTAATTTTAATTTTATTTATGTATCATGATTCAGAGCTAAGATGAAATAAAAAGTGATAAAAAAGATATATACGCATATTATATATACATTATATATATATGTTATTTCCAAGAACTATCTACCTACTAAGTGAACCATACAAATGCTTATTACGTATCTACAATAAGATGATGCGCTAAACTTCTAAGGGTAGTAAATAAAATATAAAAGTTTGTTAGTTTTATTTTGATATGTACCTTTTCTTTTATAATTTAATGATGTGAATTATAGCTTTTGGTGTGCACACATCACAACTGTATTCATTATTTTCAAGATATATGACGAGAAATTTTATTTTGCTGAAATTAGGTGGAAATATTTGTCGAATTATTGAATCATTTTGAATATTTTTTATTTTTATATACACTTGTTAGAAAAAAAAAGATGATGAATTTAAAATTTCATCATATTAATAATCCTTTTCTTTTAATTATCATAATTTTTTTATTTAAAGAAGTTTTTACAAATTATTGTTAATGAGGTAGATGTTAAAATTCTTGTAATGATTTTTTCTTTTCGAATTTGGTGCAATAATAAAATTCACACAAAAAATAATTTTTTGTTAATTATTTTATTATTCATTTTTTTAATTTGATGCTTCAATTCTATTTTTAAATTCATAAAACTTAAGTATAAAACTATTAAATTCCATAAAAATTAGTTTGCCGCAAGTTCATATTTAGCTATCCCATATGTTCATATCAAAAATGAGTCTCAGTATAAGCCATCTGTTTATTTGCACATGCCTTATTCTTATATAGTTGTGTTGTCCGTTGATGTTTTATGTCACATTTATGCTTACTAATTGAATTAAGACAATAATGGTTGAAAGGTATCGAAAGTGTGAACTATTGATAAGATATCGAACATAAGTATACCTACTTCGGAATGATACTGTGCAATATTGATATATTATAGTATTATGTGATAAATTTAAACTAGCCATACGTAGTTACAGTTTAGATATTTCGATTCGTCATTATTATCAATTTTCTAAAGAAAAAATGGAACAAATTATTCGATAAGTAAATCAATAATTTTCAGTAAATTTTTTCCATCAAAAATACAAATTTTGCCTTAATCAGAGATTTTAAAAGGTTTCTAAAGACTTTTATTAACTTATAGTAGATGATCCACCCGCTAGGTTCATCTATTAATAAATGCAACTTTTAATACGTTTTCCCTTTACAGAACATTTGATATTTTTTACTGAACAAAATAAATTGATTTACTGAGCGTTAATTAGCAGTTCTTTGTCGGTTTTGGCGAAAATAGTATCTTCTTCAAATTTTTGAACAGAAAATAGTATCTTTTTTAAGTTTTAAAAAAATTACCCTACCTTGATCTCCAAAATTCGATTTTCATAAATCGCGTGGTTTTCTCCCTGTTTATTTGGATGAAAAAAAAGTCACACAATTTGGACAAATATATTACGCTATCTTACTTTTTCAAATTTAAGATTTAAATGTAATCCGAAACGTATTGAAATTAATATTATTTTTATTTTTATTTTAGATACAATCGCATTACCTCATAAATTTCTGTAGATATTTAAGGTATTTATAATTCCTATTCATATACCATATAATTTTATTTAAATTCTTCATACCTTTAACAGTATTTGTGAATAAAATAAGTAATCAAATAATATTATTTTATTATGTGATATTTAGATGACGGGGATACCTCTTCATCTTTCTTATTCTTTTGCTTTTTTTTTCCTTTTCAAAATAGAAGTAATATTATATCTCGTTATTAGTTCATTTTCATAATTTAATTTACAAAAGTAAATTAACTATACTTACATGTTATAGAATCTATTGATATTGATGAATGAACCAAAAATACCTACTACTTATTTAATTCATAATAATACTTAGACATTCATACCGTATGCGTATCGGATGATTATACTTTTAAGTAAAAAAAAATAAAAATAAAAAAAAATAAATAAGAAGAAATTTTAAAAACGTAGGAATTTATTTTATTAGTGTTGTAGAATTTATTATACAATGCGAGAATGTCTTTGAGACTATATACTATTTGTTTAATGTTCGTTTTTATCTTCTTTCTTTTCTTTAAATTTATGAAATAAAAACATAATTCTTGAAGATGGATTCTGTTACTGTTCAAAAATTAAAGATTTTAATAAAAATGTATTTACTAAAATTTTTTTTTACCAAAATTTACGAAATCACACAAAAAGACAATGATTTTGTTTTTAACATAGCATAAAACTTAGATTATTTCAAATTTGAGATAATTTTTAGATCAGGAAAATAAATTATTAGAATACAAAAACTTTCACAAATTTACACTTAACAAAAACTCACATCAAAAAAAAAAAATAACAAAAAAAAAATATATATATATTTTTTTAAGACCCGCCTCCATACAACAAATTCGATTTATATTTTTATTATATTGTGTACCCAGCTCTATCACACATCTAAATATTTTCCAGCATTTTGTCCTTTACCCTCGTACACGCACGCATAATGTGTGTGCTCTCTAAAATAAACGTATATATATTTGTATGACGTATGTATAATAAATATACCTCAGATAAGGGAAGTTTTTGTACAAAATTTTTGTTTGAAATTATTTTTCGGCTTAAAATCATCAGTGTGTTTATTACATCGCATCGGGGTAGCACAGACAATATAAATATTTATATAAATATAATATAATAAAATAAAGTATAATATATTAACGATTAAACTATGTCTTATGTTTAGAATGCCTACATATTTCATTTATATAAATATAGTGTTTCGATTTAGGTCTCATGTGTTCAAATGCGAAGCTAGTGAATAAGTGCGTGAATTTTATAATGTGTAAATGCATTCTAAACGAATAAATAATAATTTTATAACTTTATACAATTATTGTATCTTACGAGCTTATATTCAAATAAATTTCGTAGTTAATTTCACCGGTAATAATAAATTAATGCGATAGATGATTTTTGTTTTGTTTTGTTTTTTGTTTTTTTTTTTAATTTAAATTTGATATTTATTATGGTGATTATTAGTATATCAACAATATGTGCAATAAACGAAGAAAACATGCTTAAAACAAATTTTATTACATTGTTATTAATTGTTGATGAGTGGAGTAAGTGGCAGTGAAGTTGAAAGAAAAGTAGTGACTCACAATTTGTCCTTTTAATTTTTTTTTTTTAATTATTAATAGTTTTTCGTGGGCATTAATGCCCCAATAAAGTGTAAACATGGCTGAAATTAAAAATGCTGGAAGTAAATCAACAAATATAACGGAAGTAGAAACGGAAGGAATAGACGATGAAGAGGGTAAGAATTCCTTGATATGGACATAAGAAAAGGATATTAATAAAAGATTAGAATCAATTTTTTTATAATAAACAATAATTTTGGAAACAACACTAAAACACTTACTGGTTGAACTATTCTGGTGAATCATGTAGTTTCATTTATTTCCATAATGGAAATTATATTTGAAATTCAATGATTATCTCAGTAACAAACAATACATATTTAATCGTCTTATTTTCTATGAATTCAAGTTTTTCTTCTTCTTTTTTTTTTGTTGTTGTTAATGAATCATATAAAACTGGTTCTGTTCAAAACGTTTTCCCTTTATTTTTAAGGTATCAATCTATATAATATTTTCCACCATTTTCATAGAAAATTTTCATTGGTTGAAAAAATAGTGTGTGCTCACCCTCATACATTTAACGTATTGTATACTTTTATACATATAAATAGAAAATTTGATCCTCAACTTTCAGTTTTCTACCCTCCTAACCACCCACTGAAAACCACCCAAAAAAATAAACGTAAAATGGAGGGAAAGATTGAGAGAAAACACGAAAGATATATGCAATGGTATGGGGATTACGTACATACGGTACATTTAGGAAGGATACCATTTTATATAAAAATAAAAAAAATCTGAATGATTATAAAATTAGAATAAAACAAAATGAATAAAAGTTTTATTGTCATATATCTACAATTACCTATTTTCTAATTCTGTTTCTTTTTTATGTTTTATATATTCAAATTCCCTCAGTTGTTCGCAGTTTCCAAGTCGTTCTCACAGATAGAATTTCGGTCTAAATATAATACAGGTATAATATTATTGTATTTTTTTTTTCTATAATAACAAATGTAGCCCCTTATTCTCAGGTAAGAAAAAAACAATATTTATGTTTTGTATTCGTTCGCTCTTTATACTTTTGATATTTAATGTTGCACTTCTTCCAATAATATTTATAGGAAAATAAATAAATGTGTTTGCGTTTTTTTTTTTGTATCTTTAGGCCTACCGGCTTCCAACTACATAATTTGCTCAATTTTATGTATATGTATGGGCTACAGTATTAAATATTCAAATGCATACGCATAAAACAAACTAAAATTTATTTCATAATTCAAAAATCGTTAATATGAAATGTCTATAAAAAAAAAAAAGAAACAGCAACAAAAAATTATATTAAAATTCATTTCTAGTTCATATTAGAATTCAGATGCATTGTAGCATTGTAAAAAAAAAAGAAAAAGAAAAATTCTCTAACCGATAGTGCATCGTTGGATATATTCACTATATAAATACATATTGAAAAGATAACATTTTTATTTGATGAAAACATTAGACAAATATATGTATATATATATATATTTGTGAAATTAACCAATGTGTTAATATTGTACAGTTGTACATATTCTGTTCTTTGAAATAAGATAAACATACATGTTATGCGTAGATAGGAATGTTTTATAAAACTATGTTTCTGTTTTATATGATTACAATTTGATATATATTTGAAGAGGTCGAACATATGAGACATTTTTTTTACTGTCATTCTCAAAAAAAAAAAAAACTATTATACTATAAGATAGACGTCATTGCCCTTTCATATTTTTTGATTTAAGAGAAGTTTCTGAATGAATTTTTTAAAAAGTTTATTGAAAAATGTATGAACCAAAATTATAGTTATACGAATTTATTAAAGTTTAACATCATTAGTTTTAAATAACTTCTTTACGTTACATTGAAATTGGTTTTGAATTGTTATCATTTACTTGTGATATTGATTCTTAACACACATTACATCAACATTATATTGAAAATTATTCAGCCCGCTGTTATTTAGAATGATTTGAGTAAATATTTTTTTTTATCAATATGTATCGCAATGAGCCATGTTCTTTGCCTGGGCACCTAGGTTTAGTAACTTGCTATAATAACATTTTTTCTTTTTTATAATTTATAATTTTCTTACGCGATACATCGCACGACAAAAATTAAAAACAAACATACCAATTTAATATAATATTTCATAACATTTATTGATAAAATAATATTTTAATCTCAAACAAAATTTATGTATTTCGGGTTTTCTGATGTAAATTTGTACAAATTTTTCAAATGTCGTTCGAACAAACAATAGTGGTGAAAAATGTTTCATTATACTCTTAAATCAAATACAAAAAAATGCAATGTGCTTGGATTCATACAATTATATTTATGAGTATTTTTATTATGGTATTAGTGCTCAATAGATGTCTCTGGTCTCACCAAAAAGAGATTGTCCCATTTCATTGCACATTGCACGCATAAATATAACATGTAACACACAAATACTATTTAAGTATATGTTAAATGTTACTTTTAATACATATAAGATAAGTATATGTATTAAATTTTAATGAATGAAAATATAAAAATATTTGTATTTTAAGTGGCTAGAAACATTATTCAATAAATATATGATTTACTTAAAATATTAATACTGCGGTGCCTACATTCACATATTCATTTTATTATTTTTTATTGCTGGTTATTAATATTTTCTAGCTTAAATAATTTCCATCAACCATAAATGTAGTCATGGAATTGAATTGAACCTTGAGTTCTTAGAATAACTGAATTTCTACATGATTTTTATATAAATTCATATCTAATGTTTCTACGAAGCCAAAAAAAGAATAAAAGCTCAGATTTTTTTATTAAGCTTTCAAATACAGCTTTGCAAACATCACATTCTTATCAAGCACTTATACACTTCCGACAAAACAAAAAAAAATGCTTGATTTTTAAATTAGATAGAATAAGTTGAATAAACCTTTCAAAACAATGAAATATGTGTAAAACCATATACCAAATAGTTTTTTTGTTGTTGTTGTTGTTCTGGTTTTGTTTCGTATTTTGTGTTTTTTCTTCTTTTTTTTAATTCTTTTTTTCATTTTTGATTTCATTTAATTTCACACAAAAAATCATTTCATTTCATTCACAATATTATTACTATGTAATACGATTTTATTACTAATTACACAACTCTTTTTTTAACATATTTTTTTTTTAAGTATGAATAAAGAATGTTATCGGAAATAACATTGAAAGAAAATTTTTAGTTTGGTTCTGGAAGTCCTATCATATACAACGAAACAGTGCGTGTATATGCGTCATCATTGATATTTTTTTTTTGTTGTTTTTTTCACAAAATAAATTGTATTATATATATTTATATATATATTAATATAAATTATGAATAACATAGATATATTGTTGAACGCGCATAATGTCGCTTTGTTAACAACCGTGAAAAATATTAAAACAAAATAATAATAGTGCGTATTGCTCGCAACAACGCAACAATAACAAAAATATTATAAATTGCGCAGTTTACTTATATATAGTGAGTGCTCACACACAATAATATATAGTATATAACCAGCAATACTGGATAGGTATTATTGCTCAAAAAGAAGTTTTACTACTAAGTTACCTTATTACAATTCAATTTTTTAGTGTTTGTTTACAGTATCAATATTATGGATAAATGGTTTATAAATCAGTCATCTGTATGTGATTGAATGCTGTTTGTTTATATATTATTATTAATTCTTTTCTTTTCTTTTTTTTTTTTCAATTTTATTGTTTATTGAGCATTTGAAAAACATCTACCTATTAATTTTTTACTAATTAATTAATATATAATCGTAAATTGAAATTGATTTTGTTTTGATTTAAAATTAAGAAAATTGTTTATGCCTTTAAAATGCATTAACAACAACTCATTGTGAAGAATTATTATATATATGTATATATTTATTAATTTATTGTGTGTGCGTGCTTCCATGTATTATCGACTACATAATATATAAGTATTTATTAATACAATTATAATATATAAATGATAAAGTAATAAAGATGAATGATCAAAGTGATATTAATTCCAAAGGTCAGAGTATTTCCTTTTCTTTAAATACAACTGAAAATGTATAAAACTATATGTTTTATATATTTTTATTATTTAATATTTAATACAAAAAAAAAAAGAAGAAAAGAGATCGATATCATTTTTATGACAATTTTTTTTTTATATATATAATTTTATTTTGAAAACAGGAAATAAGCTTGAAAATTAATTTTAATTATAAAAGGATGCATTTTATGGGAAGTAAAAAACTACATTTTATTCATTTATTAATTTAAATCAAACAATTAAATGTACAGATGCCATTAGGATTTTAGTAAATAATGTGTAAATCTAATAATCGTATGTTGACTTTTATAGTCCAATGACATTGATTGTTGCCATGATGGAAAGGAGTTTATGTAATATGAAATAACAATAAATGGTGAAATGTATTATCATATATATTTTTTTTTTTCGAATAGCACTTCAATTTGCCTATTTTTCTATTTTTATTTTAAAATTAAGAATAAAATTCTCTGCTTTATATGTTAGACTTAGATGTATATTTTTGGAATATTTTAGAATATAAAAAGATATTCCTGTGTTTTTATGAATTAAAATTTCTATAAATGTTCGAATTATAAACAGGATTTATATTATTGTTAAAAGCTAATGTTGAAGAGAATAAAAAGTATCGAGGAAAATTGTGGCTATGTCAATCTCAACACTGATATATAGTTCAAAATTTTACTACATATTATTAACTATTATGAAACTCGTCCATTACACATTGAAGTTCCATTCATTTTGGTAGATGACAGTTGGCTTTTTTTTTTGTATCTATAGTTAATATTTAATACTTCTAAGCGTTTAACTTAAGTATTCCAAAATAAAAAATACAAGAAATATTGGGTGTTTTCAAATTTTCATTAGAAAAAGCATGTATGAATAATACTTTGAACATTGATATAATATTCAATGATCAATATTGATTTTTGTTTAATTATGATTCCTTAATTATGAAATTAATATCTAAGGTAATGTTTATGTTTTAAAAACACAAAATTTATTATTTAACAAAATTATAATCAAATTTAACCACAAAACGTTGAACATTCGCTTATGTAAAATAAAAAAAAAAACACCAAAAATTTATTACTCATTCAAATAGAAGTGTGTGCAATAAAATCTTCAACCCTTTTAGTTAAGTATATTAATTTCTACTATAAGTGCATATTAAATTAAAATGATATTTTCACATCCATTAAATCGTAAAAATTTTCAAATTGAATTAAAGCATTCGCATTGTAATATTTAATAGATTAAAAAAAATGTTGTTCTCAATATTTTATTTTTAATTTTTTTTTTCTATAGTTTTATTATCATGTTGTGTAGGGTATCTGAATGCACGTTCGTTTTTCAGGTTATTTAAGGTTGAAGTAGGTATAATATTTTAGTTATAGTTTTATATGATCTAATGTGTACCTACCTATATATAGTACACATGGCATTAGGTATCTATTTAAAACTACCCTAAATACAAGATAACCCCTCGTTAAACATTTCATGTTTAAAAGAAAATATTCCCAAACCGGACGAAAATATATATCTTTTTGTTATCGTCTTGTTATTCGTTGCGTTCTTTTCTTGCAGTGGTTTATTTGTCTGCATAATAATCATATTAAAAATATGTAGAGGAAAAAAAAACTAGATTTTTTTCTTTAAATATTTATTATATAAATATCATTTACACATGCATACACATATTCAATACTAATAATATTTTATTTTAATTATTTTAATTGTAAAATAAAATATTTTTATCAAAATAATATTAGATCATAGCTAATTAGAGCAGATCAGCAGACTCATGAAATAATGTCACATGTCAATAGCGACGCTCTGAGGTTCAATAAAACTGATGTGCTATACATTTTTATTTCGATCTATGGGCATATGCGAATTTTGTATGGAAATTGTTTAAAGAAAAAAATTACATAAATATTAATTTCAAATGGATTTGATAATATTTTTGGATTTTTCAAATGTCTTTTAATGATTAGAAATTTATTGAGTATGCGTTTTTGTGTCCGTTATTTAAGTATTTCCTATTTATATTCCGGTTTCATATTTAAGATATTCATTAACAAATACTTATGTGTGACAGACCTACACTACCACATATATTTCCGGCGGTGTTTGACATGACACTGCAACTGAAATTCGGGAAAAACTTGATATAAGATGATCAGAGCTCTAATTATTAAACAATAGCATTTAATTAAATAAAGAAAACGAACTACATATCGTCGGCTGAGAATTGTTTTGTCGCACATCCATTTTTCTTTGAAAGGAAAATAGACCTTAACAACATATACATAAGGTCCATTTTCCTATTATTTTTCATGTGTATTTTATTTCAGTTCAGTTTGTCTTTTTTTTTGTATTCTAAATTATTTCACAAATATGTCATTTAATAAATTACCGGGTTCCAAAATAAAAAATGATTATAGAAAAACTCAAAATCTGATCTGTAAAATTGTTTGTGAATTTATATCGACAATTTTTGTTAAAAAAAAAACACTGCACATCCACAGAATCGACCATTATTTACTTAACACAACGTCGGAAAGTTAACCCAAATATGTCGATGGATTAATGTTAATATTGTCTATCCCATATTGTTATTTTTAGGATATATTCACATTAATTCAAATGATGAATTATAATTATCACCTAGATGAAATTATTACTTTTGTAGAAAGAACCGTCGAAAATGAATAATATTAAGAAAAGATGAATTATAAAATATTCACATTAAACTATTGATATATTAATTGGCTAGTCTTACATATACCATCTTGGTTGCTTTTATTCTTTGAGAACGTTAAAAACCAGGAACAACAAAAATTATAATAGGTTTTTTAATTCTGGCAAAGATAAACTCTTCATTAAGCATTTATATGTTTACACTCCGCGTCCGCTCACACTCACGACAAATCTTATTTGTATATATTCAATATTCATCACAGTTTTGTTTACCTAAACCTATATACTATATAGGATTGGTCGTAGAAGAAAAACTACTTTTACTTCTAGCATTTAAATTATTCCATGTAAAAATATATGGCAGAGGATTGTAATGAGCATTTGCTAGTAATTTAATAGTTAATATAATATGTTTTAAATACCAGCATAAAAATGTAGTAAATAACTGCCTACAAATTTAATGCAAATGTATCTAATATCTCTGTTTTGAAATTGACTTTATTTTCCAGATTATTTTTTAATGTAAGGACATGCTTAATGGCAAATTAATTTCATTATATTTTTTCTATTCCAGAAATTGTAACAGTACCACAAAGACTACGACGTGGAAAATGCAAATGGTTTAATGTTAGTAAAGGATGGGGATTTATAACACCGGATGATGGTGGCCAGGATGTGTTCGTTCATCAGGTACTAGAATATAATTAATGAAATATTGATTATTGTTGCATTAGCTTCATAATTTGCAATATAGAAAATATTAAGTAATCAATTTATCGTTATATTATGATTTAAAGTTTCCCTCCTAAGCGGTTACTTATAGCAAAAACTTCTGTAAACAAGTTAAGTTAGTACTAAGTATATTTAAAAAAAAAAAAACTGATAGAATGAGCTAACGATTTCAAAATAGAATACACACACCTTGTATTTAAAACATTTCAGTAGGTTTTTTTTAACCTCTTGACTTACCTGTTGATAATAATTTTGATTAGGGTGAATTTTCAAAATATTTTTTTTAATTTATTTTCTCTTTATGTATGTGTTTCTCGCAATATATCTATCTAATAATAATACAAATAATATTTAAAAAGAGGGTTGCACGAATACAGTGATCACTAATGTGTGAATTTAAAAATAAAAAAATAAATAAAAATTAAAACCAAATGATCAATTTTGAATTTGTCATGGATTGGTTTTCTATTTATTTATGAGCTATCTATTGTTACTAGTTAACTTAACCACCATAAAAATAGGGGCTGGGAAATGTGATAATTAAATAGCTTTCTCTTTTCTATAAATTTTTTAGAGTGTTTTACATATGACTGGATTTCGTTCATTAGCAGAAGATGAAGAAGTTGAATTTGAAAGTAAAGATAGTGAAAAGGGTGTAGAGGCAACATTAGTAACAGGACCAAATCATTCAGATTTGCATGGAAGCGATTATCATCATAGTGTTAAAAAACGTTTTAGAAAAACCAGGTGAGTAATTAACATTAATATATATTTTTTTTTTCCAAATTCATGTTTTCTTTTCAATCCATTTCAGATGTTATAATTGTGGTGAATTCGCTAATCACATAGCAGCAGATTGCACACTAGAGCCACAACCAAAAAAATGTCATTATTGTAAAAGTTCGGAGCACCTTGTTGCTGACTGTCCAATTAAATCGGTAAATATTTAAATAATAAAGAAAAAAAAACTAGAATTTCACTTTCATTTCACCCCAAACTGAAAGTCAGTTAAATATATTTACAAATAGAGTTTTTGATTTAGTTGAAACTTCTCACCAAATTTAAAAGAAACTAATTAACGCGTAATACAGTTGCTACAGATAGGGAAATATAAATTTACTCATTTGAATTTTTTACCATTTCAACTAAATACTATTTTTTCCTATTTTTATTTCTAATAAAACTTATAAACTGCCGACGATTATTAAACAAATTTTTAAATTCTGGTTAAGTACGCTTTTTAATAACAAATGAATTTGGCTTGGTACTAAATAACTTATTTTATTAGGGTGACAATTTTTCCTATAGAAATTTTTTACCCATTAATTTTTCAAGTACTTAAGGTTAGAAATATAAGTTATGGTAAATAATTATTGTATGTAAAGTTTTAGATCGGTAGTTTTCGATTTGGTTTGCCGCGGAGGTGGTTAAATTTGATTTAGACCACAGTTCAAAAAATCATAAGACAAAACCGATTTGCTTGTTCTAGTGATCTAAATATACACCTAGAACTAAAAATATGGTCGAAATTTTTCAAAATCAGTAAATTTTTTAACTTTGGAGGGTTAAGTAAATATTTTCTTTTCGTTTATATTTTTAATAGAAAACATGCCAAATATACCAAAATAAAATCAATAAAAAAAAACAAACTACCAACACACAACTGTAAGAAAAAAAAAGTTTACGAAACCAATACTTTATTAGTAATCGTGAATATTTTTTTTGTCCGGGCGTATCTCTGATGTAGTCCGTGGACCAATTTTAATAAATGACCATTCGTTAGTCGCGTATTTTTTTGGTTTTTTGATGGCTCCTTTTTCCTTTAAATTAGATTTTTCCCTTCTTTCTTGATTATCTCGGCATTTTAGAATGGTAAAACATATTTACTTAGTGTTTTTTGCCACTTTCTTTTCACTTTCTAAATAAATCAAAAAAATCATTATTTAATTCAATTTTGATAAATGTGATGTAATAAAAGATATGCAAATCCTCAGGTTAAAACCTTAAGATAATTATCTTGAGGATTGGAATAACTTCTAAAGGATTGATTGTACAGAAAAATTGTATAAGAGCGACTTGTACTTCTGCTTAAGACGCAACTTTAGATGATTTCGCGTATATTTATGTCCACGCGAAATAGCCTTTTGCCTCATACATCTTACAATTGCTTGATCAAAAAAGTTATGTAAACATTCAGTATACACTGTGTTTACATATCTTTTACACGACATAATGTATACATAGTATACAATTCATAGCACTTTAAAACATTCATTTTCAAGATAAACCATCGCTAAAAGTTCATAAAAAGCATTGTTAAAAATTGAACTACAACGAATGGTTGGCAGCTCATTTTGCATAGTTTCTTTTATATTTTTTTATTTTACAGGCAGAAAAGGCTGAACACTCTGAAGAAACCATTTTGATATCATCAGAACTAACAGAGGGCGCTACAACTGACATAGAGAAATAAGCTCAAAGCGTTAATTGTGTGGAGACGCCAATATTAAAAATAAACGCATTAAAATTTATTATCAGAATTTTTTTAAAAATATAATTTAAGAAAAAAATAGAAATTAATTGACCAAAAAGATAAAAAATATATTAATTACATTAATTTTTAAAATATGAACAAAAATTAAAGAAAAAGAAATTTAATATATTATTACACCGATTATGTGCGAATTAAATCAAACAGATGAATTGAATACTTGAAATCGTTTCAACTACCACAAGTGTAAAAAAAATTGTGCAATTTTTATATTAAAATTTATAATAAAAGTATCTACCACATCAATAACAACCGACTCACGATCACAGTAAAATTTTAATGAACAAAAAAAAAATTGAATTTAAAGTTTTTGTATTGTATTAGTTGTATAATTATTCTTTTTTCATAATATTTTATAGAAATTCACCTAAAATTTTAAGAAATATCTAAACATTTATTAGATTTAGATAATTGAATTAACATATCGCAGCATATCACGCTGCGTTTCGAAAACAAAACAATTTATATAATTTTTCTTGTGACCATTTTCACCATGAACAAATGCAGACTTTAATTATATAATTAAAGATAAGACGTAAATAACTGTTTATATATATGCTGTAATGATATGACTTCTAAACTAAATCAACTTTGAAAATGACTTGTACTTAAAAACATGCCTACTTAAACAAAATTTACGTTATATTTATGATATTTTTTTAATGTGTTCAAATAATTAAAAGAAAATAAAACACGCATAGATGTCAATAAATAAGTCGGAATATTACTTGACGTATTTGTTTTCTATTTATGCTTAAATATAGATAATTATATTTATGTTATATTCTAATGTACGGTGCATTACTACTCAGGTTCGTATATAATATATAATATATACTATATATATATATAATCCATAGTTTTACTAATATTCATTATATGCCATTTATCAATAATAAGAGATATATAATTTGTAAATATTAGAATCAATAGAATGAAACTCCTAATTTTGAATTTAAAAGGAAAAATCAATAATAAAAAATTAAAAGAATAAATAATATTATTGCATTTTTTTTTCACAGGATATTCACATGATTTCAGTTATTCTTCCTTTTGAATCATGGAGTTGGACTAAGTTTTTTCGCCACGTAAGTTTTTTTCAGGAATCAGTGGTAGAATTGGTCATCTTTAAAAATGCATGATTTGGTTTTAATCTCTGGTAGTTTTTTGGTCGTGGAATCCAATTTAGTGACGAGAAGTTCACTCACAAAAACAAAATTCTTGGAATTGAGAGTAGCGGAAACTTATTGTGCTGACTTTTCTCTTTCCAAAGCATATACATTTTTTTTATCAACGAAATATATGTAAATAAAGCTATAGAGTGTCCAAGCGCATAAACCAGCGTTTATTCTTAATAATTAATAATAATTGATTGTAATAAATATTTATATTTTTTTAAAAATTCCACTTATAATGAATATAGAGATTATTATAAGTAAAACTGATTATGGTACCTACATATTTGTTTTCTTTATCACATTTTATTTTTAATTAATTAAAATTTGTTAAATGATTTACAATAAATATTAAAAGAAAACTTTAAATGCAGATAAAAGCTTTGAAGAGGGCAATCATATGTACTTACGATAATTTTTTTAGCGCTCTAATTTGGATTTTAAAAATATGAGCTTTCAGTGCTGGAGCTTTCAGTGCTAACGTCAACCTTGTGATCTAAATTCAAAAAAATTATAATAATGAAAAATGAATATGTCTCACAAGCACAATACAGCTTTTTAAACAAATTACTTTTCAACGCCCATCGTTGTATAGCTTGAAAAGAAAGGTTTTAATTCTATCGTTCATATATTATCATTTCTTGATTTTCATCTAAGAGGCGTTATCAAGGATCTAAGGTATGATTGTTAAACATCATCAATCTCTGTCGACATAAAAACTTTTAAAATCTTTCGGCACTAAGAAATCATTTTAAAACAGCAGCGTTGACTTTTAATTTTGCTATGGGTTGCTCATTTCAAAATGCATTTGGATTTAAAATATAAAGAAAAATAAGAGAGTTCACCTTTGATAGTATATTTATTCTTTGTTGTCTCTGTGTGGACCGCAAAAATCTTCTTAAAAGTTTCATATACAAGGAAAACAATCTTCGTGCTAACAAACTGTCTACGGACAGATACGTTAATAACAATTTAATTAAGTCTGTGTTTTCGATACAGAACGTTGTTAAATATTTTTTTGTGAAAAAAATAATATATAAATATCACTTGAATGTTCTATTTTTTCTTTTCTTTCGCCAAAAGTTTTGTTATTATGTTTTCGTTTTTAATAGAATCAGATGTTTGCTCTATATTAAAGACTATATATTTGACTTCCATCGCATTTATGTATTACATTTGGAATATTTTGTTGATAACGAGAAAGATTACTGTGCGTGATAGCTGGGAAATCTTACAAATTAATAAACAAGAAATAGAGTGATTGTTTTGTATTCGTTAAATATTACGTAAATATAATTAATTTACAATGTGTTGTTAATTTAATGAGTTGAAGAAACTCAAAAAATCTGAAATTACAGCTCGCTCAATCAATTCAATTCAATTCATTTATTCATTTACGTATTTTGTTTAACATAATACATTTTGTGAGATACAATTATAAAAAAAATTTCAGCAACTGACATTATTATTAGAAA
>JAABKK020018257.1:0-19534 GCA_011634745.2 Catotricha subobsoleta
GCAATCGATTTTCACCGTGGTTATGATGCTGCATTTGGTGCAAATAAATCAATCACGTATGAATTTGACTATAGTTATAATCGTTTACGTCGTATACGATGGTCATTGTAGCAGTACCTTAAGCAATCCATAGTGCAAAATACGATTTCCACATAGCGCGGTTTAGATGAAAATTATGTAGTAATCTTAGTCCTTTTTCAATTTTTCAAAAAAACAATTTTCACATAACGCGGTTTTTCTCGCGGTATAACAACCCATAGAAATTAGGAATGATGGCGCCGCCAATGGAATTATTATTTGTTGAAATGGCTTAAGAATATCACAACATCGTAATAGACAATTTTTTTAATACATCTTCTACTACCGTGAGTCTCAAGATATTTGGGACGATTAAAAGCTTATTTTGAAACAAAATAGAGTCATTTACTCATTTCATATCATTTCTATTAAAACTTAACGTTGAAGCTTTTGATCGTTAAAACCACACGGTATATATTTCTGTATGTATGCTATCTGTCCAGCAGTTAATCGATATTGCCATGGTAACCATAATATATTCTGAACATTTTCGCTTCATGGACTACTAAACCCAATTTCTCTAAAAACCAATAATGCTCAACCTACTTGATTATAAGAAATAATTTTTTAATTGAATTGATCCGTAGGATCTAGCGAAAAGCGCCAGCGAAACGAGCTTTTCACCTAGTTCTATATAACTAGCTTGGTTGTTTTTCATTTCTATATAGAATAAACATATCTTCGATTTAATATATGATTACAATTGAATAATGAGTAAATATTGTAGATTTTTTTATTTTCCACAAACCAATTACCATATTATAATGTTTAAGTAGAAAATTTATTTCCCAAAAGAATTTAAAATGCAAATTTTAATCATTTTTCAAGAGTTTCGACTTTATCGCATGGCATTTGTACGTGTGAGCAATTTTTAGAACACCGTTGTTAAGATAGGTACAGCGTACAGTCATATTTGGAAATTGTAACTAACACCCGTAAACCACTACTTAGTTTTATTTATTTTAGTTTTTTTTTTTTTTATTTTTCCGAATCTGTAATAAAATATTCTATTTTATTATTTTCAACAATTTCGAGTATTATGTGGTGGTGGCCATGGTGTATTAACTTTGAATATATGTGCGGGTATAATGTTGAGAAGAATTATATTCACGATATAATTCGCGCACGATTTTACTCCCTCCCCCCCCATTTTATAATAATCTCGTTGTCTATATTGCTTTTTTCATTCAATAACCAAGTAGTGAAAACAAAGGAGGAAAAATAAAAAAAAAAAAAAAAGAATTCAATATACATTATAAGCAAGCATGCAATACCCTAGAGAAAATATACGCGGCACTTACCAACAACATCAACAGTACCAAAAACCAAACGACATTTTTACTGCTTTTAATTTTTGTCACTAACTTAGCAATAATCAGGCAGAAAAAATGTTATAAAAGAAGACATAAATGAGCCACTTTTTATTCAATTTTCTGTATATATATTTCATTATTATGCTGTGCTCATAATAGGGAGTCCCATTCAAAATATTCTAATGCAAGCAATAAGAAACGAAATGAAGTGAAACGCACATAATTGGGTGAGATATTTGCTTACGAATAATATTGTTATAGTTTCTTTTTTAACGAAATAGATTTTTTTTTTTTTTTCTAACGAAATAGATTTTGATTACATGCGATTTCAGAAAAGATTATAAAATAATATAATGATATATAAAAATAAAAAAAAAATGTTCATTGTGTGATAAAATAAAACTATACGATTTCAACGTTCTGAACAACATCTGGCTGGACAACAAACATTTAGATGTAATGAAGAAGTATATGGTGCTGCGCTCATAATAAAATTTCTATTTTATTTCTGTATTACATTTTTAAGGATTTTATGCCGCTATATAGATGAAGAGAAATGGCATCAAAATCGTAATTTTGAAAAACCATGCTATCGTTATTACAAACGCTTAATGTTTATTACTTTGTTTGGTTTGGATGCTACAAAAATAGTTTAAATTGCTCATATCTTCGAAAAGTTTGCTTCCATTATTTGTATAAAATTGTAATTTTAATCGAAAATTGTATTATGGGTTTGTATTCAATTTGAAACGATGTAAAGAATGACAAATAATAAAGTTTTACGTTAGTTTTATCATTAAATAAATCTCAACGATTTTTAACAATCATCTAAAATCTATATCAGTACAAACATGTTTCAGAATAGACCGCATAACATAAATAATTATTACCCAGGGAGGGACCGAAGATACTCTCTCTCAATCACGGCCGTTATCAGCCCATGATCTCAGAGTCTGGCTAAGCCTCGAATGTTTGATATAATATTTTATGAAAACGGGGTTAAGATTAATTTATGGAGGCTAACAAAGTAAGTTGGTCGCAGATGCCAAACTAAATTTGAAATGTAAGACCTAAAACCATAGAAACATAGAAACACCATATAAAAGTTGTTATTCATACACATAAACCGCGAGAAAAACAGCGCTGTTTATGCAAATACTATTTTGTAAAACTTTGCTTTTCCTAGAGCTGTCTCTAATAATTCTGGAGCTGACTGAACCCTCATGAGCTTCTTATAGTAGGTACGGGGTACGGCCCTGCTCTCAATAAATGTAACATTCAAATTATTGTTTTAAAATAAACATTTTCGAGGTAATATTAATTTTAATTTAGACAATTCAAATTTCATATTTAATTATTTTTAGTGATACACCGCATACACACTAAATAAATGATCTCGTGGAAAATTCTTCATAGACGTTTACATTAAATTCTTGTAATTTATTGTTTCGTTGATAAGTGACAACGATTAGGCAATAAACAAATGACAAAAGTAAAAAAAAAAAACATTAAACAGCCAATATGACAAACATATGCCTAAAATTTGCTTCATAAATTATATTTATTTAAGAAAATAAATAATTTCTATATATTATTTGTATTGCTGAATGTTCAACCATCAAATAAATAATGAAAGTAATTTTTCTCTGTCTTGTTAATGGAAGAAAAGTACCGACATTAGAGGGATCTAAAAAATAAAAATTTTAAACATTCGTCCAAGACCTAGTTTCCGCTTTAACTATAATTTACTGGAAAAAAGATTACTTGGATCATTTTACAATGTGCTATAAAAATATTAAGCAATAAGTTTTAAGAAACAACATCCATTATGAAGACAGAATGGATTGAGGTTTGGTCTTTAGTTTTCAGTTTCGCCGTAGACGGACTATGTGTCGCAACACGGGATCAAATGACATTTGATTTGTTTATTTTATTTAAAAACGGTCAAAACTGTTACACATTTTTATGCAACTGTCATTTTAATTTGTGGAGCTGTCATTTTTCCCGTGTCTCTAAACTCTGAAACTAAAACCTTAATCCGTGTAAATTTTTAAAGAGGGAACGTTCGTAAACCAAGTAATGCTAAAATTGGCATAATTTAGCCTCCCCCCAATTGTAGCACATTAAGATATTCAGAGGATCCCTCCTCCCCCAAGACTACGTAACAAAAGAAAATAATATAATTAAAAAAATCGCCTATAATTATTTTAGTATAGGTTTGTTTTATTTGAAAATCCGTCACGTAACAAAATAAGCCTGTCCCCTCCCCCGTCGTAACAAATCGCAGCATTTTCCGATACTCCCCCTCCCCCGTCAGAGTGTTACGTGGTTTACGAACGTTCCCCGAATAGCACTTTCACATAATTTAACTTTGGACCACCCGAAATTGAATGCTTTGAAATTTAAATCTATTTTAAAATTTCCGTACTGTTGATAGTCTCAATATAAAATAAAATCATATGTCTTTGTACACAATTGTAATTGTTATTCAAAAAAAAAAAGCAATTTCCATTGCCATTTCAAAATAGTATAAAATGAATAAAGTATCACAACAAACATAGTAATAAATAATATAAATTAATTCATACTTACAGTTTAATTATATCTATTGGTAAATCTAATGGCACTTCTTCAAAACCAATACCACGGCATGATAATGTTAATTCGTCCACAGATCCAGAACATTGACAACCACGCAATTCCCATATTGAGCAAATATTTCTGGCTGATGCACCATACGCACCATACTGTTTTAGCGCCTTATCATATAATTCTTGTGCCTCACGTTCTGAATCAGATGATGGTATTACAACCGTTTCACGAATAATAGCATCATTATAAATGGCCGATGGAATTGTTGTTGTTGTTGTTGAAATAGAATATCCAATATAGATTTGTGCACATAACAATACTAGGACTAAAAGTCCTTGCACTAAAAATTTATTTGTGACTCGATGTGCCATACCAGATCGAAATGCCACCCGGTTTAGAATATGGGGGCGCTATTTAATTTGCATTTTATTAAATTTGTAATTTTTTTTCTTATTGGTTTTATTTTGGGCTGTCCCGCGTTGTTCAATTTATTATTATGATTATGGTTTTATTTAAATATTTTGATTTTCCAATATTGTTAAACATTATATTAGCATTAAAATTGTTGATGTCACTAGAAAATAATGATTCGATGCAATTTTCTGTTCAACAATTATTACCATTTTGTTGTTGTTGTTGTTGTTTTTTTGTTTTTTTTTTTAAATATTGTCAGCAAATTGACTCTGGGTAAGTCGTTTTGTTTATGTTTATTTGTTTGGTTTTTAATTATTTTACGTTATCTGCATTTTTACTATTCAGTTTAATATGCTAAAAACACATCAACATTGTGTATGTGTATACCCTATATATTTAACCAAATTCATAGTAAAATTATTAATAAGTACACAATAATAAATATTTCAATTTTAATTTTATTTTCTAAAGTTTTATAAAATTCACGACACCATTCACACAATCATTATTATACTATTCAATTCTATATCGTCGATTAGTTAATTAATAAAGCGTATAACTACACAAAACACATCACGTTTTACTTCTATATCCATATTTACAAAAGTAATAAACTATATATATATATTATTTTGTTTTTGTAATAACTGCATTTCAATTAATAATTTTATTCAATTTTGTAATATTTTTTGTACATTTAGCTATTCGATTAAGAATATACAAAACGATAATAAATAAATAAAATACATACACCAATACAAAAAAACAAATAGGTAACTATTAAGAGATATCTAGTAAGTGCCGAGTACAGTGCTTGCCAAGTAATTAAATAGATATTACGAAGAATAAATTAATAAAATTATCTTCAGAATTAAACTAAACGGATAGATGTTCTCAATATGGTCAATATGTAACATATTTTCACGGTAATTTAACACAAACTATGGAATCTCTCATTTTTTTTTTTTATTCTTTTTACGCAAAATAAAAATAAAAAAATAAAAGGTAATTTATGCCAATACGTTCCACTGAACAGAAATAATAATTCAATAACTTTATTTTATTTATTTATGTATTTTGTTTTTGTTTTTCTTATATATCACATATAAAAATTGATAGAGGTATATGTCATACACTTGACTCTTCATGTGATGGATAAAATATAAATTGCATATACAGTATATAACTCCTCTAAGTGGACCATCGTCAAAATGAAAAACGTTTGATAATGGATTAAAAGTTATAGAGTACACATTTTCCAGACTCCACTAGAAGTGGACCGGATCTACCCAAGTTTTGGTCTACCAAATGTTCCAATCAGTACATTTTTGGTTCGTTCTTTAAGTGAACCATTCTATCCTTATATAAGGCTTGTCGCGTTGATATTTCCAATTCGCAATTTATGCTATTTATATTTAGATGCTGTATGTCGATTTTATATGATTTTGACTTTTAACAGCATCTTACAGTAGCGCAGCACCCAACTTTGCGCGACGAACGGTGGTCCACTTAGAGGAGTTATACTGTGTATGTATTTTTGGTATGAGCAAGAGTATGTTGTACAAAAAAAAAATTTAACATAATGTAGGTATGACATTTTATGCTTAGTCGGTTTTTACAATCATCTCTCCGAATTATTAAATTTTTCATCTACAAATTTTAGTGAAGCATGAAATTTTTTTTTCTTAGTTTTATTGGTCGGTTTTCATATTTTTTTTTTTTTTTTGACTAGGTGCACACTTCTTATGAATGAAGTTTTAGTGAACCCCTGTTTAAATATTTACTTATCCGTAGAATTACATTGTCGTAAGTAAACAAACTGCAGAAGATAAATATTTTTTTTGTTTTATTGGACTATAGGTATATTTTTCTTTTCTTGTTTTTTTTTGTCGACTTTTGAGCTTTATTCTATTCGAGTCATGCAAGTGTAATAATATTGTATTTGTTACATAAACGTAAATAAATGTTAAATATGTGATTATTTTTTTGATATAAATATAAATATGAAATGATTAAATGGCTTAGAATGAAAAAGAGCAATACGTATAATACGTTAGTAGAAATCAAAACTTTTTAATTGCAAATGTTCTTTTCAACATCGTTCCGCAATAGCTTTTTTTTACCGCCTGGGTTTTTCTAAGGAATTGGTGGTCGGATACATTAGTGGTAAATATACGAAAAGACGGAGAATTTTATTTTCGTGAAAATGCACATGTGTTGGTTTAGAAATATTTCGTTTTTGGCTACTGGGTTCCAATTCTGAGCTGGAAGGTTAAGACTTTTTTTTTTATTTATTCTGAATTTTCTCAAGTTTTACTGAACGGATATAGAGACCAAACGAGCACAACATCTTGCGTTGGTATGTCAATGACCTACGTCCGACTAGGATTTACTAGTAATTTCATACGTCTTATTGTTTGTTTTTTTGCTCCTCTTTTTTATTCTTCGATATAAAAATATATGTTTTTTTGTTTATCATCCGGTAACTGAACTCATTTTATTGTCATTATCATTAAATTCGTACTAAATTTATAATACATAAAAAAAAATTATTGCAAATAAAAAAAACAATAATGTCAATCAAAGTAAATAAATAAAAATTTCGATTCTTACCGACATGAAGATGAAATTGAAAGAATATAAAAATTATTCATACGTTAAAATACGTTTAAAACAAATTAGACAAAAATTACTGTGATTAATATTTCATTTTTTTTTTTAGTTTAATCACAAAATAAATTTAATAAACAACACCGAAATTCAGCGGATTCACAACAGGGAAGCGGACCGAATCTCAAGAACCGCGGATTTTTTCACCTGATAGAACCGAACGTTAGACCAAATCCCTTCTTTTAATTTATCAGAACCGAACTTCTTTTCAATTTTGGTCGCTATTATGCATTTCTGTAAAATTTTACTTCTTTTTACTATTTTTTAGGGATTTGACAAACAAATTGTACTTTATTTTACTTTTTTACTGAACGCAACCTCAAGAACCTCCGCTTTTTTCTAGTTCAGAACCGAATCTACAAAACCGAACCCCAAAATTTGTTTTAGAAAAACTGAAACCCTAAAACCGCACACTTAGAACCGAACCCCTAATTTTACTTCATAAGAACCGAACCCCTAAACAAATGAAGGGGTTTGCATCCCTGATTCACTATCAATCGTATCAACTTACCGATTGCAGTAAAATTTTAGAATGACATTCAATAACTGTCATTTATTTATCATTTTTTTTACTAATTGCATTGCGATATTTAATATTTATTCACAAATGGATATGGAAATTCTTGCAATGTTTTAATTGAGTTAATAAATTCCCTATCAAATGTAAATATTGCGTAACCTTTTTATTCTACAGGTTTACTGAAAAAAAAAACAAAAAAATGTGTAACATTTTATGAATATTCTAGAAATTTTAATCCCCGCCTCTACCAAACAAAATCTTTTTATCTGTTTTATTACAACATAATTTGTTTTTGTGATTGTATTATTAATAAACCTGACGTGAAAGTTCAATTATCATTATACAAATATATTACAATGAGAAATGAGAACAAACATAATATGAATGAAAAATGAGCTATGGATAATATCGGTAAGGTCAACAATTTACGATTTTTCTTTTTTTTTTATATATTTTTGCACACAATTATACAATATATTCGAATAGCGTGTAATATTTATGTGTGCACTGTGCGCATGTGATGGTTTTTTTTTTAGTTGTAAATGTTAAGCAAGTGTAAGATTTTTATCTCCAACGATTATTAAAAACCATTTTGACTATATTTTATATAATATGCAGACGCACTATAAGACTATTCGTGCATACACATTTTGCTTGTAATTAAATAACGATGAATTATTACTTCATTTTAAAATGATCATTAAATGCAATTATAATGAAATATAAGTAAATATAAATATTAGACCTTTTGGTATTGAACGGAAAATAGCTACATAACAAAATAAAATTTATGCGTATGTTTTTTTGTGTTTTTTTTTATCATTATTTAAATATAATAATTAGGCAAAGTTTAGATACCATATTTGGAAAAAAATACTTAAGCTAATGTTTCACGAGTGTATCTTTTTTTTTACTTTTTAAAATATTATGACGCTCTTTGCGTTTATTAGAATAATAAAGGAATATAAAAGTTCGAATGTTGGAAGAGCGAGAGGTCACAATGAAATTATTATTAAAATTGATTCTATATTTCTACAATACATTAATCGAATTCAATTGAAAATCGGTTTATCAAAATTCAATAATAACCATATCGATATCACAAAATTACCAATAACCGAAATCTATATCGCGCCGATGTCTTTGCGATATGAGAGAATGATATCAAGCAATCTTATCGAAATATGATATCAATATCGATAACATGTGGGATATCAAGATATCATATCGCAGTTTATGCATATTTGACATTGTTTTCAATACGATTTTCGATGTCAGAAAATGATGTCAAAATTGATATAATAATAATATGAAATCGATTAGAGATCGCTTTGAGTCGACAATTCGAGCTTAAAATTAAAAGCTTAGTTAATTTTGTTTGTCATTATAAAAGTAAATAACTTGAATGAATCAAATAATAATAAAAAATATAAACCAAATTAAGAAGCAAAATAAAAATATACATATATAAGCATATAAATACGCTTTTGCACCCATGCTTTCCAAAGAACCAGCAGATAAGCACAGAGTGCATAACAAAACATACAAACGATTATTAAAGTTAAGTTGCAGGAGATTGGATGACTACTTGGATGGGTGGGTGACCGCTAAACAGAAATAAAATAAATATTTTTTTTTTCACCAAATTTGTATTGAGACTCGATATCCACTCGATCGATGTCTGTATTTTTATCGAATTGAATGTCTATTCGATAAGTACTTGAGAAACCAGGGGTAAAGAGTAAATATATATATTTCATAGCTAAGATTGATATCGAACGTATTCGCTATAACTACCGTTTAATATCTAAAGCTATTATACTAAAGAATATTTTTAATTAGAACATTTTACTTCATTATAAAATATTTTTATTTATTTTCTATAAATCAAGGCTTTTCATTTTTCTTATTATTGTTTTCTACAGTTTCATTATTATTTATTTAAATAACATTTCTTTGAAGTTTATTATCGACAATCAAAATATATGAATATAGAGATTATTTATATTCACTTATAGTTTCGTTTTCTAGTTTAATTATTAAAATATAGAAAATATAATAATTTTATTTGCGGGTTGCGGCATTTAAGTAACATCGAAAAGAATATTTATTAAATTATTAGACGCAATAACCTAATTTTGAACAATCTGTTTTAAAATATAGTGAAATGCACTTAAAAAGAGCATAAACGTTATGATTTTTTTTTTTTTTTTTTATCATTTTACCTTATTTCTATATTAGAAAAGCTGTAAATATTTTTAGAAAACAGTTTTTAGTACAGATTGCGAATTATGAATGATCTAAAAATAGATCAGATTACGATAGAAGAATATAGTTTTAATAATAAATGACCAGATCCATTTTGTTGTAACAATAAAATAACTTAAAATATGTATTATTATTAATGAGTAGGTACTAATGTTTTCGAAATGTAAACAGTACTAATATGATATAATATAATATATAGAAGGAATAGGATTTTTTTTCATACCTTCTACCATAATTTTTTTAGTTGCATTTGGTCTGCCTTTAATAGTGTTTCAAGCATTCTATCTCTCGGCCGTTGTAAATAATTGTGTTGCTGTTTTATTATACAGATACCTTAATTAAATATAGCTTTCAAATAATATATTGGACACTCGTAGTTTACTACGAAGTTCGTAGTTATCTCGTTTTAAATTTTACCAAGAAAAACAATATTTCAAAATCGGATAACTACGGTGTTCGTAGTAAACTACGAATGTTCAATAGATTATTTGAAAGCCATTGACTTAAGCTATCTGTATAATAAAACAGAAACACAATTATTTGTAACGGCGGAGAGATAGAATGCTTCAAACACGGTCAAGTATTGCGATTTTCAAAACTTCGAAGAATCCATTTATATTCAAAATCCTTTAAACACGTTAATCAGGAAACCAAATGGAAATTTTAAATAAGAATTCTAGATGATATTTTGAGATAAATAGACCATTCAGTACCTCATTTTCAGTTTTTCAAATTGATGGGCGCGTTCTAAAATTTCTCTTTTTCTATAATATTTTGTTTCTGTTATTTTGGAGTGTAATGGTATAAGAAAATGCTATGGGAGCTTATCTTTTCGAAAAAAGTGTTTTTTTCTGGGACAGTCTAGTACTTCATGTTCATGTTGAGTTTCGAACCGAAAACCAAAACGTATATATTTTGACGACATTTCGATTCTGCGTCAAACGGTGACTCAATCATCAAAATCCGTTTACTCAATTCTAAGAACAATCAAAAAGGGGGATAAGGGGGTGCGTTCTGGATTCGCCAATGGAGAGACACCAATATTTAAACAGTAAACAGTAAAATATTTATTTGAATTGAAAATATATATAAAATAACAAGAAAAAAATGATTCACGAATGGTTTTTATTACGATTTTTACATTTCATAATTTGTTTCCTTCATACGCAAAATTGATTTTTGTGCAAAAAAGTAGTAAATTTTTATTGAAAACATATATATTTCTGTTTTATGATTTTTGAATTTATTAAAAAACTCAATGTTATATTTTTAGCAAAGCACACCTAAAAATCAATAGAATCGGAACAATCTACACATTTTTTGAAACCAAAAATAGGTCAACACTCAACAATTACTTAGCATTAAACACTTTTTCAACGTATTCCCATTGACTCCAGGTCGACAATGATAAACTTAGACGTCAATACTTATTTAATAATAATATTTTATTACAAATAAATTAAATTAAATTTACAAAATTTCGAAAGCATAGAGAAATCATTTATAGTAAATATTTTATGTATAAATCGGAAAAAATATTTGCAAGTTGAATATCGTCGTTAATTTTCATCAAATATTTATGCATAACAAATTTTATGTTTATTCAGAAAAACATCGAAAACGATATGAATTAATAAAATTAAAAATTTAAAAATATTTTGTTTATTTAAATGAATGGAAAAAAAACTAAAAATAATTTCGTTTGATTTTCTATCCCAAATTTCTTTTATGAACAATTTCTATTATCGTAATATGT
Source organism: Catotricha subobsoleta (assembly GCA_011634745.2). Lineage (NCBI taxonomy): Eukaryota > Metazoa > Arthropoda > Insecta > Diptera > Cecidomyiidae > Catotricha > Catotricha subobsoleta. The sequence goes on from JAABKK020018257.1 coordinate 11,612, forward strand.
ATCAACATTTGACTCGCATACCATCAAATCAATCAAAACATCTATAAGATGCGTACCTCTTCATTTTTATAGGGATTCGGTTCATAACTAATAAAATTAGGGGTTCGGTTCTGAAGTCCAAAAAGTAGCGGTTCTTGAGGTTTGGTGCGGATCGGCTCAGTTCGGTTCAATTCCCTGCCATAAGAACATATTTCCAAACAATCTGATGAGAAATATTTTAAACCAATAGAAGAATATATTTATTCTGTATATATTTTAGACCACAGTATTTTTGTTGTTGTTGTTGTTTTAATATTAAATCTAGGAGAAAATAACTGACTAGGCTTAATATTGCTTTTTTTTTTTTTATTCATTCCATTTTATGGTTAATATATTTACATGAAAACTAAAATTATGCTCGACATACGAACTTTTACAGCAACCTAAACGCTAAATCCCCATGTTCAGTAATATTCGTATTTACTAATGTAATAAAACTGAAAGTAATAAAAAGAAAACAAGAATAGGTACAGTACACACAACAAAAATATGAGTAACCTACTGAAGAAAATAATAAAAAAAAAAATCGATTTACAAACAAATAATAAAATCATACATGCGAATTACTTGTAAAGTTTGAATTGATCGGCCAAAAATTACGTCACACAGTTTATACACACTTATATGTATATTAGGGTGACTCCACTTTTGTATCAAACATTTTTATTTTTTCAATAATTCTAGATTGTATCAAAATAAAATGTTTTTTCAATAAATATAACGTAGCCAAAATTTTGAGCCGATTGGTGCATCGAACAAATTTTTTGACACTTTCATTTTTGGAAAAGAATAACAAGGCGTAGAGAGTAGAGACCCTTAGGGCGGTAAGCTTCAACTCGTGTAACCCATGAATCTCGGGTTACCCGAGCTTTTGATAAACTTCAACTCGGTTAAACTTGACGAAACCTCGGGTTTCATAAAATCCTACTATTTATATGGGTTTCATGAAACCCATGCTTTGAAACCTGAGGTTACGTCAAGTTTAGCCGAGTTGGAGTTTATCAAAAGCTCGGGTAAAGCTCAAGATTAGTGGGTTACACGAGTTGAAAGCTTACCGCCCTTAGTCCCTTAGTCCCTTACCAATTTTCTGTTTTCTAATAATGCCAAAGTACTTAGAAATGTCGTGAACCGTGAAGAACTACAATAATTTGTACGAATTTTTTTTTTTTTGCAAAGTGCAGAGTTGTCGCAAATATGTCAGGTGATCATTTTATTGTATGGCCGTTTTTTGTTTGAGAGCTATCTTCACGGTCGATTGATCAAAAATGTTTTTTTTTTAAAAAGCATAGTTGAAAAAATGAAAACCCGGCGGTCACCCTAATTGTATATATCTACTTGTAAAATGTACATTACATTCAATATATAATAATATATTAGAAATTACCTCTACCTACTCACAAAACCGCACATGGCATACCTGACGTTAATCGTAAAATGTTATTATAATAGATTTTAGGTAGTGCGATGTTGAATGTGGACTGTGGATACTTAACTTGCAAAACGAAAAAAAAAAAGAAAAAAAAGTCACTTGACATAAAATTTTATGACATAATTTTTTTTTTTTTCTTTCTAATAATAAAATAAGATTGTGTGCGCTTTAAAATAATAATATTTAATAATAATAAATAAGTAATAAAATTACATTTTATTATATTCAATTGCGTAGGTTTACAAAATTGTATGTGCAATAATTGACAGCCATGCAAGTTTGCATGTATGATGGATTTTGAGTTTTGGATATGCATGGCGCGCGGCAAATAAAATTAAAATCATAACTATTTTTTTTTTTAAATATATTTAAGAGTCGAAATATTACAAAATCAAATTCATACGAAATCAGTTTTTTATTGAATATATGGGGCTTTCTTTCAATATTGTTAATGCTTATTAGACACTGGGCTTGAGTAAAGGTGAATTATTTTTGTACGTGTACCTATTTTATATTTTATAGACAATGCATTCAATAAATATATATTCGTTGAATGTGTAATTGTAATCTTATTTTATTTTTATTTTCATTTGAATGCCACATATAGTTTTGTGCTAGTTATTCATGACATTGTCATTGGTCATGATTTTAAACTTTTTGACTACAGTAAAAACAATTCTAAGTGGTACACTCAAATTATGGTGTTCCACTTAGAGGACTTTTCCAGTATATCATCAAAAAGAAGTATATGATCCAACATTCATTTCATTTTAACTATGTTTACCATTTAAATATAAAACATTTTCCCATACATCATATAAGTAGCTATAAATTTAAAAGAAAAGAAATAATATCGCATGGCATATTTTTTAGAGCTCCAATTATGAGAATAACTCGTTTGTTTGAGGTTTTATATTTAAATCGTAGATAAAGTTGAAACTTGAAATGAAAATTGTTGGATCAGATACTTAGTTTTTGATGGCACGCTGAAAAAGTCCCCTAAAATGGAAACACCAAAATTTCGGTGTTTCACTTAGAGGACTTATACTGTATTACACTTTGGTGAAATACAACAAAATTATTTTATTTTTATTTGTGTTTTTTTTTTTTGGTGACTCATGTTTTATAAAAGTATGTAAATGGTGAGAATTAATATTTCTTCCATTCTTCCATTGAAATTATTTTGTATTCATTTGCCCGAAAAGTTAGTAATTTTAACCACAATACAATTTTTAATGAGCCCATCGCATCGTGTTTAAAACTTCAACCTCACCTCACGCATTGTACGAATAGAAAACAAAAAAACCAAAAAAAAAAAGTCCATTTCAAAATGTTTAATTAATATTTTTCTCTTATTTTGTTATTCATTTTACAATTTCAAATATGATTATTTGTTTAAAGGCTACGCGGTAAAACTGGGACGTACCTACATTTTTTTTTTTGTTTTAATCTATTATTTGTTTATAAAATTAAGTTTTATTTTCAGATGGCGGTCGTTGAAAAGTATTATATAGCATTTTACGGAGTGAAGAATTACGTGATCGGAAAGAAAAAATCTGACTTTCGATACTTGACTTCTTCTACCGCATTTAATAGCGAACTTACGATTTATCTAATATTGAGTTTGGTTAAAATGAAAAATATTTGTTTTTTTGAAATATATAGCAGAGGTAAAGAAGAAGAGAAAAAAAAGCACATAAATGTAATGGATTCATATTGGAAAGCTTGTAAAGAATAATATATAAGATCTACTTTGTCGCTGGGGGAATATAAAAAGAATATCAATTCCTATATCAAAAAAAAAAAAAAAATTATGATGATATATATTAAGGTGAAACGATTTTAACTCTTTTTTTTTTTCAAAAAGTCTGTATGCGAGAAAGTTGTCATATGGGCTCAAATGAACGCTGATTTTTTTTTTTTTGAATTTTGAGTTGAATTTCTGTACTCCGGTCTTGAGTTTTAAGTTTTGAAAAAATTTATGGGAAAACTACTAAAACTTCTACTAAAACATAAAAAACTCTAAAAATAAGCGATCAAATTTAAAACGGGCTTCATATACATGAATCCTAGAAGTGACTTTGAAAAATCAACAAGTACTCAACCCAAAAACTATTCGCTTGAAAAAAATGTGCTATATATCAAAATGGCTAAAATGCACTATTCGACTACATTCATATACAATATATTTATATATACCACATTTTTTTAAGCTCCACCCTAATATACATATTTTAATAATAGAAACTAATTCAATGATTAAAACGTATAGAATTTGATCGTTGCATAGCTATGCGTATACTTACCGGTTTACGGTATAATCGGTAAGCAAAGAACACTATATCACATAATTTATTTGTGTCCGGATAATATTTTTTTTATATTTAAGCTATTGCATATGAAAATTATTCTTTAAAAATACATTCTATTAATAAAATTAATGAAGCCATTAAACATATAATAAATATTTGTATTTAACTAACTGAAAATGAATAGAAAATGATAACGATTTTTTTTTTTTAAAGTTGATTATAATGGGTCAGTTGTTCTACCGAACTTAATAATGCGCGTAAATTAAATATTTTGTTAGTATTATTATTGAATGTTTACTATTATTATAGAAAGATAATTTTGTAAATAGGTTATTTCGACGCATTAGGGTGACCAATAACTTCGTTTATTAGTGAATTATACTTTTCGAAAATTGAATAAGGTATACACGCGCACGGGGAGGGATTAGACACCCCCTGGAAACTTAAGAAAAATTACCCCCTGCCGATTTTGGCCAAAATAGTATCTTTTTTAAGTTTTTGAACAGAAAATAGTATCATTTTTATGTTTCTTAAAATGACCATATCTCGATCTCCAGAATGCGATTTGCATACAGTGCGGTTATTTTTTTGCATTTTGGCTTCAAATAGTAGCTTTTTCAACTCTATTAGCTCGAAGAAAAAAAATGTCAGGGTTTTTTTTTTTAGAAAAATATTACCTTATCTTACTTTTGCAAATTTACCGCGCTCTTTATCAGCGGAAATTAATAGTTTCGCTGAAATTATTCATTATAGCAAAAGTAGAAAATCTAATTTAAAATAATCAATTTTTTTTTTTTGATCGAAAATCATTTAATGATGAAAGTTAACATTTGGTTTATAGTCACCTCGATAATATCATGAGTCTGTAAAAGCGGTATCACACATACTATCATATATGATAGAGTAATTACAAATTACTATCATATCTTCGTAATTTTTTGGGAGCGTTAGCTATTATCTTCAAAATAATGTTGGTATAATGAGTTCAAAAATGTTTAGTATTACCAACCCTTCCACAAATAACGAAGATATGATAGTAATTACTATCATATGATAGTATGTGTGATGCGGCTATATAATACAAGAAAAATTCCCTATACCTACTTCAATTCATTTGGAGATGAAATCCTTCTTTTTTGTTTACTACTCATAAAAATGAAGAGTACCCAAAGTATTTGATGGTTAAATATTTCGTATATAGTCCCAAATTCCAGTCACCCGAATCATAACTAAAAACATTCCTTTATCCTTTACACCAAGTGTATACAAAACTAAAGCTATTAGTTCACGTAATGTAACCAGAAATTATGTGCCAGAAACTCTTAATACAAGATTCATTAACCATTTAGATTATGACTTGCATTTTAAATATCTTTTGATGTCTTTAACGATAATATCAATATAATTTTTGGTATGGCCTACATATTCGACTTATTTTGAATAAAATAATAATCGAATAGAAAAAGGATTGAATTTAACACAAATATAAAGACATAATTTTCATTTTTCGGTTTATCTGATGTTCCTAATTGAATATAAACAAAATCGAAAAGAAAAATTAATGAAAATTTCTGCTAACGACTGTATAATTTATGATATATTTTAGTTGAACATATAAATTTTCGTCAAGTCATGTAAATTAATTTATCTTTTATGAAGTTTTTTTTTATTATTATTTTATAGTGCGTTCAGAATTGAGTAGGTATATAATTTTGTTTTTTTTTTTGGTTTTGTTCTTTCTTTATATGTAGGGCGGTTCTTATTTTGAAATTTGTGATTTTGTTTAAATGGATTGGTATAAAATCGTTCCATTGCATTTGAGAATTATATACATTATATGATATTTGGAGTTGATCGGATCACGGCCAGAGGTCTGTCGGATATCCGAAATACCGAAAATTTCGGTTCGGATATCATTCGATCCGAAATGTTCTAAATGTTAATTTTAGATGAGAATGATAAGATGAATGATAATACATACTTCAAAAAAAAATTACATAAAATACGAAAAATACTGCCACGATCTATTCAGTCTTTATAGGAACCTCGATATGAACAAATATACAAAACTTCAACATTTAGAACATTTCGGATCGGATGACATCGAAAGTTTCGGTATTTCGAATATCCGACTGACCTCTGGCCATGATCCGATCACGGCAAATAACCCCGGGAGATGGAAATGCACTTGTAGGTCAAAATATCGGTTTATATTGAAAATAATTAAAATTAAGCAAATTAAAATTAATTTTATTAATTAAATTTATATCAAATCGGTTTCTAAATTAAATTATCTTTTCAACGAGGTATAAAACAAAAAAAAAAACGGATGAGAAATGACAAAAAGTTACAGCATTTTATTTACGCATGATTTCATATGAAAAATATTTTTTCCGGTACGATTCAACGATCTGCAAGAATTATTATTTTTATTTTTCGTCATTTCTGAGAATTCTGGGAAAATCTTTAATGTTTGTAAATTTTTGCTATTTTTCATCCGATTTTATTTTATGATACCTAATTGAAAAGATAATTTAATTTTGAAACTAATATGATATAAATTTAATTAATAAAATTAAATGTAATTTGCTTAATTTTAAATATTTTCAATAAAAACTGATATTAAGTGCGTTTGCATATTCCGAGTCCATTTGCCGTGGATCCGATCGACTCGAAAATTCATATGTGTCATTTTCAGATGTAATTAAACGATTTTATGCCCATCCATTTAAAAAAAAAAAATCAGAAATTGCAAAATAAGGACCGCCCTAATATACAGTGTAATTATACTTTAACCACTTTTATTTATATAGGCAATGGCTTAGTAGATTAAAGCCATCTGAAATAAAGCATATCGCTTATGATTTTATATTTATAGACACATTAACTATTTATCATCATCATCACCACACACCACCACCAAATACTTTTACATATACGTATAATTAATAAATTAAATTTTAAATCATTGCCGTCAAGTTTTCATTTTCTTGTTTTCATCTCACATTATTTATAAAAATATGCATCCATTACAGTGTGTGTTTTTTTTTTGCTTTGTGTTTAATTAATTGGTAATATTTTCCGTTCATACAAATTTTTCCTCATGTTTTTGTTTTTTCTCTGCTTTTTCATTTATTGGACAGAATGAAAGAATAATAATTACAATAATAATAAAAGAAATTCATATTGAGCTCGCAATTTGGAATGCAACATGGTTCATATATTATATTTTAATTGTTTCATGAAATTCCTCGTTTAATCAAAGTATATTTTTAAATGTCGACAGTTCCGAAATACATGGCTGTTGATGTCTCGGTTTCAATTGTATAAATATTTTAAGTCTCCACCATTCAGTTGCTAATTCAATCATAGTCTTGTTTCTCGTTTCTGTTTTTTTCTTTCTTTTTAGTGTTTTGTCTTGTTGAGACATACGTTAAATTGAACAGAAACAGTTTTTTTTTATTTAGCTGGCGCTGAACATGACATATTTAAATGGAATTTTATCACTATATTAAATTTGTTTCGTTACATGAACCAGATCCAAAAAAAAAAAAATACAAGGAAAAACAATATAAAATTCACATACCGGCATCGAAACATATAACTATGCCAGTGGGAGTAAATCAATGGCACGCGAAGCAAAATTTATGACAAGCCAAGATTTTCGAAATCATTTTCTTTTTTATTTTATTTTTAAATTAAATGCAATAGATGTTTGTTCGATATTTTCTGAATGGATATTTATAATTGATCAACCGTTAAACGTTGTATATTTTGCTCTTGAAGCTATAGAAGTGTTGGCTACGATCAATGGTAGATTTTTGTTCCCAAGATAAGAGAAAAAAAAAACTGGTGGAAGGTCTCGAAACAAAAGTTGCTTTTTCTGATTTTCTTAGGATCGAAACCAAAACCTATATATTTTCAAGCAAAGGTGATTCTGCATTTAACGGTCGAGGAACAATTATCTGTGTACTAAATCTTGAAAAAAAAATATGACATAAAATTACTAAACGGATTTAAAAGCAAAAATAAAGTAATGCCGCACCAATTATTTGGCATAAGATATACTAGGGATGGCAATCCGATATTTTTTCGATCTGATCGGATTTTGTTTTAATTGCCTATTTTTCCTCATTGCTTAAT
>JAABKK020018268.1:0-21653 GCA_011634745.2 Catotricha subobsoleta
TTATTATAAGTACATTGAGTGAACACAATTGAATTTAAATAATTATTTATAGTATTTTTCTTCTTGTTTTTTTTAATTATTATTAACGCTCATCTTTTAAATAATATTTTTTATTTTATTATATAGATCGTATTTTTCAGATAACACCTTTTTATCATTATAATTGAAAAAATGATTTATCGTGCAATATCGTAAAAAAATTTCCGCATAAAAAGCTAAAATAAAAGTACATATTTGAAATTAAGTTTTTGTGGTTAACATTTTGGTATTGTGCTTTCATGACGTTTATCCATATAATAGTACATATTTTGTTTCTGAAAAAGAAGAGTTAAATAAATTTTTGTGGGCACCTTCATAATCGTTTACAATAATTATGAAATGTATTTTACTCTTACAAATTTTTACGAATATAAGGCACTGGATGAAGTGCGTTTAATATGATAATAATTTTTTTTTATAGTTATAGAGTGTCCAGCGTTGACTATTTCTTCGAAAAAGTAGGAAAAGTTTGTATGAAAAATAGTCCAAAAAAAAGTAAAAGTCGATAAAAAGTCAACACTGGACACCCTGTAAGTTAGATAATTTATTGCCGTAAAGGTAAAGATAACATTAGTTTTGCAATTAGTTGTCAACAATTTTGACTTCTAAACGAAATAAATAGTTTTTATTCAACAAAGTTAGACAAGCATATTTTTCGTTAGCAGCTAACGGAAATTAAGTACATATATATTTCCATTCTTCTCCCCCGACATGTACAAATCACAATCTTCCGTTTAACACACATTTCAAGAAAATAATTTTATTTCCTGTACATACATTATTCATACTTTCAAAAATAAATATATGAAAATATTTATTTTGTTGAATTTTATTAGAATTGCTTTCAAATATACAAATAAAATTTAGTGAGATTTTCTATTTACAATATTTACATTATTTCAGATTTATCAACACTTAAGATGGTATACAAATCCACAAGAACAAAGATGGATTGTTCGAATATTATTCATTGTTCCAATATATGCCACTTATTCGTGGATCAGTTTATTATTTTTCAATTCAGAAAGTGTTTACATATATTTTTTTACAGTACGAGATTGTTATGAAGGTAACGTAACCTTCAATACATTATTTTATGTTTTTATATTATTATTAATAATCTTGAAACAAATAATAAATAAAACATAATAATAACAGCTTGAAAGAATAATTCTATTTAAAGACCATTTTTTTTCTTCTTTTTTTTGTAGCTTTCGTAATATACAATTTCCTCTCCCTTTGCTATGAATATTTGGGTGGTGAGGGAAATATTATGTCTGAAATTAGAGGCAAACCAATTAAATCTTCCTGCATGTATGGAACATGTTGTCTTGCAGGTAAATTGAATTTAAATTGTTATTATAAGTTTTGCTTTGTTCCTTTTTAATCGTTTTCTTTTCTAATGAAATTCTAGGAAAAACCTATACAATTGGATTTTTAAGATTTTGTAAACAAGCAACCTTACAATTTTGTCTCGTGAAACCACTTGTGGCTTTTGTTATAATATTTTTGCAAGCATTTGGTCATTATCATGATGGTGATTGGAGGTAGGTTTATAAATAAAACGAAATACTTTCTTTTTTTATAATATATCTTTATTTATTAAATTTTGAGAATTGAAGGATAGGTAAAATATGTATTTTTTTTTCATTTCAGTGCCAATGGTGGATATATTTACATAACAATACTTTATAATATTTCTGTGTCACTGGCTCTATACGGATTGTATCTCTTTTATTTTGCTACCAGAGATTTGTTGACACCATTCGAACCAGTACTTAAATTCTGTACTGTGAAATCGGTTATTTTCTTATCGTTTTGGCAAGGTTTGTTTAGTCATTTTATTTTACTTTTATTTTGATCCCAAAACTTTATCAGATATTTGAGCTTATTCAAAACTATTTTTTTTACTGTATTTATTCAAGGTGTTGGACTAGCTATCCTAGAAAAAGCACAAATTATATCGCCAATTGTTGATAATGATGGTGCAACCACATCTGCCGGAACGGTTTCAGCTGGTTATCAAAATTTTTTTATTTGCCTTGAAATGTTGTTTGCAGCGATTGCTCTTAGATATGCATTCCCTTATCAGGTAATTTTTTATGCACACACTTATTTGCTATATATTTTCGATCATTTTTTCATTCTCTTCCTATCTTTGCCATTTTGTAGGTGTATGCTCAAAGCGGTATGACCGATGTACACGGAAGATCCGTTACAATGCAGTCAATTTCAAGTAGTTTAAAGGTATTTCTACATTATTTAAATTAAACTTTGAAATTTAAGCTATTTTTAATTTTTTTCTTTTATTTTAAATAGGAAACAATGAATCCAAAAGATATAATGACCGATGCAATACATAATTTCCATCCTCAATACCAACAATATACGCAATATAGCTCAGGTACGTGAATAATGAAAATATAAAGAAAAAATGATATACAGATACATTTAAAAATTAATGATTGTTGTTTATTGTGGCTTGTAAGTGTGCGTTTGCAAATATTGTTATTTCATTATGGTATTAGAGTACTCTACTCGTTGTTTATGATTATTTGTTTTGTTTTTTTTTTTTTTTTGTATATAATGCTTGTTTCACATCATCAATGCTTATTAATATACTTATAGATTTTATACGGGAACTTTTTCTTCTTTTGAAATGTCTTAATGTATTATAATGTTTTTTTTTTCTCTTTAAATTTGAGTTTTAGTATAATTCTCTATGCTAACTTGTTTCAGAGGTGAAAGAAAATATAGCGTAACTATAAAACTAATTACGAAAAAAAAAAAAAAATTGAAATAATTTGCGCTTCACAGAAATAAAAAAAATCACTTATTTGAATATATTTGAAGATGTTGCGGCTATGGAATTATATAATTAAAAAAAGTTACCGTTACGTATAAATTCATTGGAATAATAAACTATCACAAGACTCACCTTTTTTTTCTTCTATAAATTATGAAAAAGGCTTTAAAAATAGACGTTCTGTTTTGTTAAGTGTTTTTACGAACGTATTTGTATTTCTATATATCTATTTATATATACATTGTCGACGTCAAACAAAATCGACTATTAAATATCACGATTCTATTGCTAATATTTATGTATTTTTAAAAACATTTTCATTTTAATGTTTAAGTTAAGTAAGTAGAATAAATGTTACTTTATTGTGCCTTTTTGGGCTCAATTTTGTAATTAAAATATTAACATGCAGCAATATATATTTTTTTTTCTTTGGTAGCTGTAAAATGGCCAGCCTAACTAAAAGCGTAACTAATGGAAGAGGATCAATTTTTCTAAATGATAAAAAATATTTAAACATTTATATAAATAAAATTAACGTTCATGGAAATTTGGTAGAATTTGGTAGTTCATGAAACTTAAATAATTAATAGGGATTTATAGATTTAATTTAAAAATTAGTAACACTTTTATTTGAATAGAATTATTGAATATAGTACATAATATATTACTGTCATTTATGGATTTGCTATTTATTATATTATAATATTTCGTAATGTGGTATTAGGAATCATATATCAGATATTGCAAATAGCACCTTCGTTCATTCTATAGATAAAACAATATATTTATTTTTCTTCGTTTCTTATTGTATGTACAAAACAGTCTGCAAATTGAAAGCCATGTTTAAAACCGAAACAAACTTCAATTATGTGTAACTATAGACTTACCTGTTTCCAATTTTGTGAAAGTATCGACATATTTATTTACTTTCCAATTTTATTCTTAATTGTATTTTCTAACTTTTTTTTTGTGTTGCCACTCTTCTATAAATATATATATATAAATATAAATATATTTTAAATTTTATTGTTGTTTGGTAAATAATATATTTTCATTTCTTTTTTTCCAAATATTTCCACAAAAATATTATTTGAGGATTATTTTTTGCGATTTATAACTATTTTTTTTTTTAAATTGTAGTCTGTGTAATATATAAGTGTTTAGTGTATATTTGTAGAATATTTTAGTTGGTATAATTACCGATTTCAAGCTACACTATTTTAACGGAAATTAGAATTTCAAAAGAAAAATCAGATACAATATATTTCAAAGATTATCTAGTAGTAAGAGCACATATTTCACAGACTATAATTATTAATATTATATATATTTATATAAAACATAAACATTTAGTACGCACCTTAAAGTTAAATTCACAATTAATATATAATATTATTGGTTATCGAGCTTTGTTTACTAATTTTAATTATCTAAGTTATTAGATGAGAAATTGGTTCTTAAAATAAACTATTCCATAAATTTAAATGTTTTTATATTAATTTGTATTTATAAAAACAAAAAAAAAATTAAAATTAAAATATGCAAAAAAAATTTAAAAGATATATTCTGGTTTATTTGCGATTAAGTCACTTACACTTTTTATAGTTTTTTAGTTTCGAAAGAAAAAAAAAACTAAACAAAATTTTCTTCAAATATTTATTGCTGAATTGCTGATACACTGTTATCTGCAGCAATATATAGTAATTATTTTGAAATTATTTTAATTAACAATTGGTAATGGAAACTATTCTATTCTATATTATTATTAAAAAAAACAATATTTGATAAATAAATTCCTTGACTATGATTTAAATGGGATAATAAAATGGTGTTGGAACTGGGATATTTTTACTAATTTTTCTATTTTAAATAATTAAAATTCAGTAAATAAGAAATTTTTATTTTCTATTTTCTCTTATTTTAAATTTCTTTCAAATGTATAAGCACTACCCCAACACAATAGCTCAACACTTTTATTAACTGTATTGATAGTATTTTGTTTTTAATTTCCTTTATTTACTATTCAAATATTGCAAATTATTAATTCCAGAAGTGACGTCGTCTCAACAGTATGAAAAACTTTAATTTTTATAGTTCATCGATAATTTTGCTCTTTGAATATTGCTTGTCTTAAATTTACTTACTATTATTATTACAATTATTATTATTATTATTATTATTATTAATATTATTATTATTATTATTATTATTAATTGTAACTATTAAATAGAGAGGTATATTTACTTAAAAACATTTTTATGTTCAAACTTTTTTTTTATTTTAATTTTGGTCGAAATGAATTTTTAAATAAGAATTATTGAGTTGAATATTAATTGAAATTATAATATCAATTTAATTAGATGTATTTTTCTTTTTTTTAATTCTTGTTTTGCAAAGTTCTAAATGCTCACACACAATTCGAATATACAGCCTATTTCGGTCAAATAGTGGTTAATTACTTAAAATGTGATACCTAAAATACAATTAATTTAAAATGACAGCCGTGTCAGCGTGGATATACGTGGACATGGACGTGTGTGTGTGTGTGTTTTTCGAACTCTGCCTTTTTTGCATTGATTTTTCTTTTATTTTAATATTGCCTGAGTGAATTATTATAAAAATGACAATTTGTACAAATTTGCAATAGGCATAACACATTTATGTAAAAAAAGAAAAAAACTATGCAGTGTTAAATTTGTTTAACGCAAAATACAAATAAATCGATAGTTTTTAATTTTAATTAGATTATTATAATTGTTTGATTCAATGGATGCAAGGAATACGATAATGAATCAAAATTTTAAAACTATATTTTATTGTGATTTACGTTTGAAAGGAAAATCATTTTGTTTCGCGTGACCTGAAAAATACAATGTATTAAATAAAAAGAAAATTATTATATATATATATATATATATTTGCTTTTCTCAATCTAATGTAAAAGACTCAATATTCGTATTCCACAAAGTTTTCAGTAAACATTTTTAGCATTCGTTAAACCATAATTTTTATACAAAATAAAGAAAAACTGATTATAATGTAATATGTAAATTTTTGAAAAATAACAAAATATTTGAGAAATTTAATTAAAAAGCACGCCAAAATATTTCACAATAATTCAAGATTCCAAAAGAAAATGAGAAAAAGAAAATTCTAAAACACGTTTTATATAATGAAATTAATTAATCACACCATATATTATATTTTATTTTGTCGCTTGCTTCGTTAGCTCGTGTTATTGGCTCAAGCGTGTAATTATTAAACGTATGCATAAATTACATAGAAATAAAATAATTAATTAATTAAGTATTTTGGCTTGCAATTAATAAATTCATTCATAATTTATTATATAATTAGAAATAAGAAGCACGTTTAGCATGATGTTACTGTTTTTTTTTTTTTATAATTATTTGTTTTTTTTTAATTTTTTTTTTTACAAAATTAGATGTAAGAATAATAAAATGAGATAACAATAAAATGAAATGGATAATGAATTATTAATTGTACATAATTATTGTCTGCGTGATAAATAATTGAAATTATTGTTTATGTTATTCTGCTCCCCGCACTTATTAATTGAATTCATATAGAGAAACTTTGGTTTAAGATTTAAGAATTTCCATTATTTATATATAGATACATATATAGATTTATTACATCTATGAATAATTCAGCTATCGTTTAAAATAAAATAAATACATTATTGCTATTTCTCCAAATATTTGGGAAGCTTTAAAACTTATGAATAAAATTGGTGGCTACTTACAAAAATGAATAAAAAACAAGAAAAAAAACTAAAATTAAATCTTAAATTAATGTGATTAATTTTTTAAGTGTAACCTGTAACATAACAATGCAAGTTTACCTAGAACCTAAAAGGTACCTAATGTTCTATTATAATATTTATTTGAAATTCTAATTCTAAGGTTGAATTCGAATTCGTTGCTAATTTGCCTAATACTGGTATAACCGTGACTGGACCGTGAATAAACAATTTTTTCATCTTTAATGCATTTTGATCAAATAATAGCGGTTGCATGCAATAGATATTAGAGATTGCGTCTATTATTCTGTGTCGGTTACTGAATACCAGCCAGAGTCGCAAAAAAAAAAATATCTTAAATCTACATCATTACAGCTCAAATAATTTAGCAGGAAACCAATTCCGTTAAGGTTCTCAGCCGGAATTTTATGGTCGGAATGCTCTGGTTAAGGCAGATCTATTTTTTTCTGATAGGCCTAGCGATGGAAATATTTTGCTAAGATAAAATTAGAAGATCCCGCCAAAAACATAAAAAAATATATAATGAATTCCGGTTGGGAACTTTGACACGACCCCATTTCATATTTTGTTTCTTCTTCGAATTCATGTTATTTAAGTGAGACAGTGGTAGTATGCGAAATATCATACCTGCTCAGTTATTTGAGCTGTACCCTATTTAAATTGGTGATGCTATAAAGTCTTGACTCTTGAGTAGAGTAGAATTACTACAATATTATTGATTTTCAAAATGAAATAGAGGTATTTTAGTGACGCAATTTAATTTCAACAAGTTTTATATATAAAAATATTGAAATACTTAATCTGTGAATTTAATTTTATTTTTTATATAATTTTTTTTTATATAAGTATCACCAAACTAATTATTTTATTTTATAAATTAGTTATATAATTTTTTTTTTGTCTTTTTTTTCATAAAAAAATATCTAGAATATTTTCATTTAAGTATTATAAAAAAAAAGTAATTACTGTTAAATTAAATGAATTAAATAAACAAATCAACAACAAAAATAAAGCAATAATTTTTTCTGGCAACTGTAAAAAATTTCCATCTTACGTAATTTATGTAAAATGAAAAGGTAAGTCAAAAGAGCTAAAAAGACATAAAGAACTAAATTATGATTTCGATAAAATTATTGATTTTAAATTTCATGTTATTCGTTTATTAATTAAAACAAAAAAAAAGAAGCAAATTGAAAAAATTATCTTTATAGAATATTTTCAAATTTACCATTTTTAGGCAATAAGAACAATAGAGGTATTCGGGTGTCATCCTATGATCCAGATGATCCATCAACCCAAAGTGGTGCTGGTGGTGCCAGTGCCGGCGGTTATGTTGCTCCAAAGACATTAGGCAATCAAAGAAAATTCATGCCAGGTAGCCAAAGTAGAGTGGCCACCATTAGCCAAAATTACAACGAAAAAACTATGCTTCTGAGCAGTGATGATGAGTATCAATAGAAATAAATGTTTCCGTTTTAGTCCAAATATAATAAATATATTGTATTCATATTAATTACATACAATGGATCAACCAAAATAATCAACACACAAAATTATGAAAACATGACATAAATTATTTAATTAAATTTATTTGAAAAATAATAAAAAAAATAATAAATATACAAAAGTAAACTATTAATTATTAAGTAAAAAAAAATTAAGTTTTAATTTTCTTAAATGATATTTATTGACAATTAAACCAAATATAAATGTAATTATTTATAAATATGACTTAAGAATATAACAAATAATGAAAATAGAACAATTATTAAACTTGAAATTATAGAATATTAATTAGACCACACTCTGTACAGGTATTTAACTATAGGATGATTATATAATAGAATGCTTTTTCAGTAAACTATAACTTAAGCATGGAATACCGAACATTTTGCCAAAGAAATTGATTTAAATTATTTGAATTTGGTTTTTTTTTTTGTTTTTTTATTTCTAAATTTTGGTTGTTTGAATAATAAAGATATTATTCCATTAAACGTATAACTAACTATACAAATAACAAGTTTATGTGAATTATATTACAGAAGCATTAAAATTATACAAGCATTTTTCATTTAATATTTATCAGAAAAACCGATAATTTAATTCTGAAGAGAATTATTTATAGAACGATTACTTGACAGCATCTAGTTCGTAGTTGAGATGTTTTTTGCATATAATTTTGTGGTGGCGCCACTCCTGCTTTTTGGAAAACAAAACATGCAGCGCCTCCAAAAATATTTGATATTCCATAAATTGCTCAGCAAAGAACTAAAGTGTAGTAATCGGTCTATTGTGAGTGGGAAAAAGCTCAACTTAGAAAAAAAGAACCGTCCGTCATATTATGTTTCCCATGAAACACTATATTTAAAGAGTGAGCTAAGTCAACCTTCAGACCTTCATAGATTTAGTTTACTGATTAGAAATCCATTAATTTGTTTGCATTCGTCTAAAAAGTATACAAAATCCTAGGAGGTTTTTACTAACTTCCAACTATTCCCAATTTATAATAACGACAATACCAAATGAACAAAACAAAACTAAACAAAAAAAAAAGATCTACTTATCAACAGTTTCGTCCTGATTTTCATGCAACCAAACTAGCGTGAATATCGTTATGTGTGTCATCGGATAGAATACGAATGTTACATTAATATCATTTTAATCTTTTCTAATTTTAAATATAATCTAATATTTATGTTATTTAATAATATAATAGGTTTGTTCGAATTTTCTCGTTTCACTTCAATGTATATTATATAATTAAATTAAATTTTATCTTTCCTAATCATTAATTTCCATTCTCTAAATCTAAGACACAAATATCGAAATTTCAAACTGAAATTTCAATATAGGTACATAAAATATTCACAGTTTTAAGATATGCACCAAAATAATTTATCATTCATTTTCCTTAAACTCGTCGCGGTTACCGTCCCACCCAACAGTAAAACCATAATTTTTACAAGTGATTTAAAAATTTCCAGCTTATTAATAAAAAAAATATTAAATAAAAATTATGTTTAGTCGTTTTTTTTTTTAAATTTAAGGAATAATTCCTACTTATTATCAAATTATCTTAATCTAAATGTTTTTTTGTAAATAATGAATTATATAATATTAGTTTTAATGAATATCTAGAATATATAGATAAGAAGACGCAGGACGAGAAAAATTGAATGGGACAGAAACATTTAAAAAAATTAAAATGTTTTTTTTTTTTTATTTTTTAGATGAAAAATTAAAAATAATACGACACCTCTTTCACGATTTTCACGATTTGTTTTGTTTTTTTTTTTGCAAATTGAGTTTAAACAAGCTACCCGAATGTACATATATTTGTCATGTTATGTCTATGCTGACGTATGATTGGAAGATGTTTAATATTTAAATTATATACTTATTTAACTTCTAAGAGTTATTACCTTATTGTTTCTCCGCACAAACTCCATTTCAATTGTATGTAGGTATGTCAAATATTTATTGCAATAAATGCTAAATAACGTTTAAGTTAATTTTCCAATATTTTCGAGTTGGATTTAAGCATTTCATAAAAAAAAAATAATAATAATTAAATAACTTATATGTTATGAGAAATTTACAATATTGATGATGTTCCATAAAAATACTATATAAATTATATGGAACATTTCCTCTAATTTCAAAATGAAGCGTTTGCCATTAACTTTTTGTTTTTAAAAAAAAAAAAACAATAATTTGATATTGATTGAATAGCCGAAGTGTGATTTTGTATGAAATATAATAGCCGGATGCTTACGAAGAAATTATGAAAAAATTCAAAGACAAAAGTAAAATGAAAACAAAAAAAAAACGTCTCGAAATATTTTTGAATTCTTTACATAAATAAAATATTTAAAAAAAAGTTTGAATGTCTGTCCGCCATTCAATTAACAATAGGTTGAATCAGATTATATAAGAACAACCAATGTGTGCATAATTTGATATATGATCAGCCGGCACCCCTACGTTATGAATTTATATTATTAATATACAAATAATTAGAGATTAAATATTTCCAAATTTATATAATTGTATATAAACCGATAAAAAAAAAACAAAATAAAAACAAAACTTAAAGATGTGTAAATGTAGTACGAATATAAAATGCTTAATCATCATCTTAATTATCAGCTTATTTTAATTATATAATTAACTAATATACACATACACAATGTAATTAATTATTTTAAATAAAAAATAACAAACCATGGAAATTGCGATGTTTTTATTGTTAATTGAATTTGCACAATTTAAATATTGTAAAACAGCTTACAGCTTTACAGTTTAATTTACAAACGAAATTATCAGGTGTAAAAATAATATAAAATAACAAATAAACTGTATAATTTTTGTTTGGTTGTTTATTATATTAATAAATCATCTTTAATTAAATATATGTTTTTAGGCAAAACTAAATGAATGTAATTAGGCGTGTTCGGTATTAATCCAAGATTAGCTTGCATAACTTTCAACAAATTTTAAATCATCTATTTGGATCAATGCCTTTGTTTTTGTTCAAATTTTTGGTTGACTTTCGATTACTTAAAGATTAACCGCGTTCAATCAAAGAGATGTGATGGTATATGTTTAATGCTGCATTTATTGGTATCCATCAGAAGTCACAGCGCAAAATCACATCATTTTATTATTAAATAAGCTGAAATTTATTATTATTCGCGTTGACTCATTTATATTGTTTTATCTGAATATCGATCGAAATTTTTATACTTTAAAATGCAGCTTACTTCACGTTACATAAGTTTCTAGTACATTTTTTTTTAAACTGTTCATTTGTTAAAATAAATGAGGTTTTAATTTAATTCAATTTAGTTTTAACTCTTAAGGGATTAGAGAAAAGGTTATTTCCGTATTAGTATTAAAAAATGTTTAATCTAACCGAATCGTTAGAGAATTTACTGCAAATAAAAAAAGTTAAGACATCCGATAATATATTTCGATTGCACACCAATATAACAGTTATCTGTTTGTTATTTTTTTCGATTCTTTTGTCTTCACGAGAATTATTTGGAACTAAAATTGATTGTCTGAATGGGGACATAAAGGAGTTCAAAGTATTTATTGATGATTACTGTTGGATTACTGGAACCTTTACTTATAAAAATACAAGTGGTAAGCTTTGTGTTTTAATGGTAATGTTGAAAATTTTACCTCATATTTAATTATCTAATAACAACACAAATTTAATTTTTGACAACTTTTCAACACAATTAAATTTATTAATTCGATTTACAGGGAGTGCTTTTAGTTGTTTATTTATCTCAATCTATTTCTTATCAATTTTAAGGTGAAATTGGTTTAGATTACATAAGCTATGGCATAAATGCAAAACCAGTTCATCCCGATCAAGAAATTCACCAAAAATATTATCAGTGGATAGTATTCATTTTGATTATTCAGGCAACTTTATGTTATAGTCCAGCGCATTTGTGGAAGAGATATGAACGTGGCCTACAAAAAGAGCTTTGCGTAAATTTAGGTAGATTGTGTCTGATTTTTTTAATTTATTTATACATTTTGACATAAATGCTTATACCATTTAATATATTAAAGTTGTTAACCAAACTATATACTTCCATCAATTTTCAATAAACAATGAAAAACCAACTTTCTCTGTTAAATAATTATAAAATCATTATCTGTATTCTTATATTCTTAGATGCTGCAATCGATTCTGATAAACGCACTTGTCGTAAAGACAAAGTAATCAATTATTTTTTGAATAAGAATTGCACTGGAACGCATAAGATTTATGCTTGTTACTATTTTGCATTTGAATTTCTAAATTTCATAATCACTGTAAGTATAAATTAAACCTGAACATATTTTTTTTTGTGTTCAATGCATTCACAATAAAAAATTTAAAAAAAAAATTACGCATCGATTAATTATTCTTTTCAAATTAGCTGTGGAATATGAGGTTACTCAATTATATTTTCCCTGGATTTTGGACAAACTATGCACCAGCAGTGAATTCAATACTAAGACGTGATTGGGCCGAATGGGCAAGACATAGCTCATATATATTTCCTAAATTAGGTAAATGCTCATTCAGCAAATTCGGATCATCGGGATCAACAGAATTTACAGATGCTTTATGCTTGTTGCCGCTTAATATAGTTAATGAAAAAATATTTGCTTTTTTGTGGGTTTGGTTTTTGGGGCTTGCCGTCATATCTGCCTTAAATATTATTTATAGTTTATTCATTATACTGAACAAAGAACATCGTATTAGTTTATTAAAATCTCGTACAATGATGGAAATACCGCGCAAGAAAATACGCCGAGCAACGAATGAAGGAAATATTGGTGATTGGTTTGTTCTCTATCAAATGTCGAGAAACGTGAATCCCATTGTTTTTATTGAGCTCATGTCCGAGTTATCATTAAAACGATAAATATATATGATATGTATATTGTATATAGTTTATTTATCAAATAATAGTTCAAACTACATTGCGGGTTTATAATAAAATTTTGGTTAAATTATATTTTTCTTTACTTTCATTAATAGTAACTGCATTAAAATAAGATTAGTGTTGCCCCGAAGCGGATTGGCTCATATCATCGAAGCAGGCGGTAATCTTTTAGTTTTCAACATAATATCCAAAAACCATTAAAAATATTTTAGTTGCCCATTTTAAGAATTTTTAAAAATTCACTGATGACATCTTTATTTTCAGCATGGCTGAAGTTTCGGTATGGTTTTTTGGCCGAAGCAGCGGTATAATATTATGATCATAAAAATAAAGATGTCATCAATGATTTTTTTAAAAATTCTTAGAATGTTTAACTAAAATATTTTTAATTAATTATGATAAAAATTAAAAACTATAGCCCGCTTCGGCCATATGAATCAATTCGCTTCGGGGCAACACTAAATAAGATGCATTTATGTGAATTCAAATAAAACTTGAACGTTCAAAAATGTGTATTGTAAGAATTTTTTTTTTTTGTATTAGAATTTAATATACGCTGGTTTCGCGTCAGCTTAAAATAGACAAATGAAATTGGATTAATCGAGTTGAGTTGTTATTTGCTAGTTTTAATTTGCATTTACATCACAAAAATAATAAAAAAAAAAAAAAAAAAGTACTTACTAATGATAGAAATTGGTTATAACTATTATTTCCCGCTAAAAAGAAAAAAAAATAACAACAGGATTTTTCAAGATTAAGATTCTATATCCATAGTAAATTCAAAATTTTCTAAAATTTAAAATAAGTACTAATAAATATATATGTATTTGTATATAGCATTCACACTCTTCTTATTTAACTTACACCTTTATTTCAGGTATTATTTTGTCCCCATTTCTCTAAACATACAATTATTTATTAATCATTATTCAAAATAATTCCCAAAAAAAAAATAAAAAATAAAAAAATAATATTTAATAGAACCCAATTCTAATAATAAAACAAGAAATATATAACAAGTGTTACATTCTCATACTGGAAAAAAAAATCCAATCCGTAAAATGATAGCACAAAACATCTTTATTTGTACCTATCAACAGAAAAATTTAAATGCATACCAACACAAAAATGTATGTATTATTACAATTGGACAACTAGAGTAGATAAAAGTTCTTAGTAGACTTCTTCCAAAATAGAGTCTAGTGCAGTCTTTAAATTGAATTAGAAACAGATTAATTGCAACATTATTTTACTATTATTCTTTTGGTACTGGTCAAATGGACGAATTTAATTCATCATACAATATCAAGAGATTATATTTATATTTACTGAAGAACATTTTTATTACAATACTTTTTAAGGAACAAAGTAATATTGTTGGCGAGCACATACCTGTACCTGTACATGTACATTGTTATTATTATTATTTTTTCCGAGTTCTTTACCAATAACTAGTAATTATAAAATACCGAATGCTTTAAATAATTAAAATTCGATACTTCATACCGCAACCTATCAAATATTTTAATTGAAAGTACCCTAAAAAAAATATTTAAAATTAATATAAGTAGTGAGAAAATAGTATTTACTTAATAGTCTTTTTTTTAAATATTTATTATTTGAATGGACAAATGAATTTTAATTTTATATGTAACGTTGACCCCGGGAAATACTTACTTTTATTACAATATACAACAATAGATTTCATTTCAATATGTAGAAAATATTTACTTTGGAATGTCGGGAAACGAAAAAATTGAAATTTAAATGTAGGCTTTTTAAGGATTTCATACACACCTATATAATATAAAATTCATATACACATAGTATACAATATGATATATAAGAAAAAAGAAAAAAGAAAAGAAGAAAAATAGTTTATCAATAAATTAATTAATTTCTATGACCTTTAACCTTTAATATTACGTACAATGTGCTTGTAAATCTTTCATCATTTTCATCATTTCAATTGCATATACAATATTAGAAAAATTTGTATTTGAGGCGAACAAATAATAATATCTCAATATTATGAATATATTATTCATTATCATTAAGAAATTTCTTTTTAAAACAACATTTTTATATAGAAGAAAGTAAGACTAAGCAGAACATTCCGAATTTCTGAATATATAATTAAATTTACAGTCTAAATTTCACGAAAATCTTTCATTCCAGACGATTTTTTGATAATCCTGACTTGTAATACATATTTTATATTGTAAATTTATACTTAATTACTATAATGTACATACTTGTAGATTGGTTTTAAAATAGGCCTCTGATTTCTAATTATTTATTGTGTAAATAATTTAACGAGGTCTTGTTACAAATATGTTGTGGCAATTAAAGAATGGACATCGTTTTTTTCTAACATTCAATGTTAAAAGTACAAATTTACGTCATATCTTAGAAATTATTCAATAAATTCAATTAAAAAGGTATCTTTCGTCAAATTAGTATTTAAGTACATCAATTTCAAATAAAATTTTGATCAAGCACTGCTGATTTTATGGGCGCCTACTTTTGTAAAATTCATCTATTGCTTGCCGCTCAGAAAAAAAAAACATTAAGACCTACGTTTCATGGATTACTCTACAATACTTGGTCGCGTCAATATCAAAAATTTGTGATGAGAAAAAAAAAACGATTTTTAAGAAAATTCCACTTCCATATATTGCTGAACGATAGATACTCTT
Source organism: Catotricha subobsoleta (assembly GCA_011634745.2). Taxonomy (NCBI): domain Eukaryota; kingdom Metazoa; phylum Arthropoda; class Insecta; order Diptera; family Cecidomyiidae; genus Catotricha; species Catotricha subobsoleta. The sequence continues at coordinate 15,784 of JAABKK020018268.1, forward strand.
TGCATCAACTCAAAATTTCTAATATTGCTTCAGTGTCAGAGCACAATACTGAAGTCAGCGTGTGCCTATAATTGATTTAAAATTAATAAATCTATAAATCTCATAGATATTTAAATCAGACCATATTTTAAGAATAATTAAAACTACGCACATTGTCATTTTTAAACGATAAAGCATACAAAATCACAATCAAAATGTGCATTTTTTCATTTTCCTTAAAGTATAATACAGTGATTAAATTTACTGCTTTCTTATTTCTTCGATTAATTGTGTTGATGAATATAAATCAAATACATAAAATGCTATAATTATGAGAATTTGTACAATTTTTCAAATCAATTATAAACAAATAAATTTTTTTTTTCAAGAAATAATATAATTATTATTAATTATTATTATATTAAAAAGGGAAAACACTATCGATCATTCATTTGTGTACAAAGGCAAATGAATGATCGAACGGTTTTTTTTTTTTTCATTTATATAAGTATATTTAAATAAACGATTATACCCGCTCTTTTATTCAAAACTATTATTAATTTAAATATAAAAGATTGTGCTTACAATCTCTAACCATTATATCATAATTATACCTTATTATAGAGGTCTGTACTTATTTATAAGACTTGTCTCGTCTTGATTTTATATATATGCGATTTATTAATTTTCATTTAATTAAAACAATGCTTATACAAACATTAAATATGTTTAGTTTTTATTTATTCATTAATTTTTGCTTTACACTGATCTAACTATTTTGTGATGTATAAATAACAGTGATTTTATATTTTATTTAAATCTGAAGGTGAGATAAGAAAAACTTATTATATTCTGAGTATCAATGAAATAAATCATTTGGTTATTTATTAAATTTAGAATTTCAAAACAACTTTAATGCCGTAGAAGTAGTAGTGCTAAAACTATATAATAGAATTATAATCAAAATATTATATTACCTACAATTTTTAAAGATTTAAATTTTGATTGTACATATAAATAAATAAATTATTATAGATATTTTCCTTTTTTGGACTTTTGGTCCGAGGAAGCTATTTGCTGAAAGCGTCCAATAACAATATTTAAACATTTACCAAGAATTATTTCATTACAAATAATTGCACAATTTTAGTTTAGTCTTCGTACTCTCCATTATTCCATACTGTTGGATTTTGCAATTAACGTTCTTACATATTAATTATTTTAAATACATTTCATATTAATTTTAAACTTAATCTTTTTTTTTATTTATAATATTTAGACATTTACGTTCATTATTTGTCTATAATCTTTCATAAAATATGTGGTAATAGCTGATATGCGTCAAAGAAATTTCGACTTAAAGATTTTGGAGCAGGGCAAAGAGGCGATATGCAAAGTTAATAATCTGTGAAAATTAAGAAATTGGCTTTAAATATAAATATACGAGTGAAAGATATTGTGATTTAAAATACTTACTGATGAAAATGTCATTAAACTCAATGGAAATACCATGCCAACTTTGACGAAAGTTTTTCTTTTTAATCGTTCCATAAATATTATAATTAGCTTTCCATGTGCAACCGATAGATCTATCCAATTGGCACCATACGCACAATTGGTTAGTGCATCACCTTTAACTAATATTTCGTTACCAAAATAACATGGCAAAAATATTTGTGTGACAATACCTAGACACATACCAATAAACACACCTTTCTCTGCCATTGTTTTATTCTTGAAACAAAAAGAAGTAATTCCTATTTTTTACTTTAGATGAACAATTAATTATTCTTTAATTATATTAATTTTATTAGTTTTTATCAAATTAAAAGAAAAAAAAATCGAAAAGGAAATTTGGTTTTAAAATATTATTGGTTCAAACTTACGCCGGCCAATTCGTTCATAGTGCAGCAAATTACGGTACCACTAACACAAATTTGGCCCATAAAAGCCAGCGAAAAATTCCTCTCTAGTTTATCCGTAAATCTGAAAAAAAAAATAAAGAAAATATATTTGTGAAAATTTAGAATAATAAATAATACTTACATTGTAATATCTTGATTAATTTTAATGGATTTTATTAAATACATATAAGTTATTTTCTGATCAATTTTGTCCATATAACCTAGTTTTTGAAAACGTTTTCCTAACACTTCCATTTGTGTGCTCACCATGAACATTAAAAAACATGGAAACAATTCAATAGTAATGTTTAAACTGGTCGTTGTGAACATTCCAAATGCTTGATAGCCAAAAATTATCCAATAATCTCTTGCATTATGTTTCCAATCTAATATTGGGAACCATGCAGGAAATGGTAATTGAATCTCTTTTGTAAATGCAGCTATTATGTCAGCACTTGATCCAGCCCAAAGAGCGCACACATAATAATATAAGGAGACTTTGAAGAACCCACTTAATTTCTTTTCAATAAGCTGCACCTCATCTCCGTTTTCTAAATCAAAATTTTGTATTGTCTTTAATAATGTCTGCATATCTCTGTTACGTATAAAGAAATTTACAATTTTTATACAAAATGCCACTTCTGTAAGCGACATGTATAAAGATTCCGTCATAACTTTCATGTCCGTTATGAGGAATAAATTTATGCACATGCTGATCGTAAAAAGAATTGAAAATGTGAATTGAAATATGATGGCATAAATTGTATATAATTTAGAAGATTTTTCGTTTGGCCACAATCCAAACACATAAAAAAAGAATATTAAAAATCGACTAATTTTATTTGTATTAAGTTTAGTGAACATAATTTTGACTTCTGGATGCTGCTTGAGCTGCTATTACTCGGACGTGATTTTAAACACTGAAATTTTAAACATTCTGGATATATTAAAATAACTAGCCTCAAATTTAATTAGAATTCCCCACCACAAATATTTTTAAGGGCTTATGAATAATATATTATTCCCTTACAAATAATTGGTGTGTTAATTTATTCAAACTATCAGGACTTTTTTTTTCTTTTTTTGTAATTGCGCACTTGCAATGTGAACAATAGCATTCAATTTGTTATTACTATTTAGATAAAATATATAGGATATATAATATTACTATATATAAGAGTACGTACACACTTAGTGACAAGCATACTATGATTATAAAAGTTAAACTTTTCACTCTTTAAGTTTGTACGTTATGGCATTCTGATAGGACCCATTTTTAATTTTCTCGTTTGAATTAATATGAGCTTAAAAACAAAAGTTTATAAAAATCGAATCGAAATTGAAAGATTTATTTTTAATAATGAATTTTTTTTCTACTATAATTCATATAAAAGCAAAAACAAAACGTATGGTTTTTTGTAATTAGTGTTAATTACATAATATGTAAGTTTTATATCAAAAAATAGATTTTTTGCATTGAATCTGGTAAATGTTAAATTTTGGGCTAATAGATACTTAATTTTAGTTTAAAACTGACATATTATATAATTCAAAAAACCATAAGTTTTATTTTTGCTTATCTATGAAATTAAAAATCATATATCCCCTTATCATTATTATTATAAATAACATTTTCAAATGTAGGGTGGGTCAAAATTTAACCGATTTCTATAAATTTTCTCTTATTATTAATATCTGACGCAAGGAAATCATACTTCATTTTACGTACTTTAACAATTATCCACTGTTGATTATAAAATTTATCATTTTCAATGTCCCCACAAGAAGGTCTGATGCAAGAGATTTGAGCTTGAGTGCTGAACTGCTTAAATGACCTCTGAGATTTGCTTTTATTAGACGTTTTTTCATAATACGACATCTACTTGTAAAATAATGAATTACATTTCTAGTGTAATTTTTTGAAATTTCGTCGAATTTTTGTAATCTTATAGGAAAAAAAATGTATGCGACCGGGAGATGTCGGACCAACTTAACAACTCTATACTCTACTTTCCAAACGGAACCTCTAAGACGAAAATCATCTATAATCGAAATCTACTTATTTTCAACCAATAAATAAATATTTTGCACATTCTTCTTTTTAATTATTTTAATTATGCTTAATACTTCCAACAGTCAATTGCTATTTGCTATACTTATCCTAACTTACTGTACTAGTAATGGATCGACAACTTTTATTTTCGATCGATTATCACACTGGTCCCATAGCAAATCACTCAAATAATATTGCTAAATATGGTAGGTCTAGGTATAGTGAGGATATATTAGAGTCCAGAGGCGCCGACTACATGGGTGTAGCGACACGAGCGCACCCGATGCAGCGATTCATAGGGTGCAGTGTACCCGATGGAATTTAAAAAAAATAAATAAATATTGTAGCAGAGTCATCGATTTTGCCGAAAATAGTATCTTTTTTCACTTTTCCAAAATACGATTTGCATACAGCGCGGTATTTGAAGACTAAAGACCGTTTATTTTTTTTTTGCTCTCAACTTTATATTGAAGCAGTTTTACAATCGTCGATGATGGTGGAAGACAGAAGACCGTTTTTATTTTTTTCTCTCGCGGTAAAAAAAATTTTGATGACCTTTTTACTCTTTTTTGCACCCAATGGTTTGTTGAAAACTCGGCGCCTCTGTTAGAGTCGTACGTTATTAAAATAGAACTTAAATATATCTGAAATGATCAAATGGGATTTATGCTTACATTGAACAAAAAAAAAATAATTATCGAAATATCAGATATATTAGAGTTAGAGTTTAATATATTACTTACCACAAACTATACTCAAGTATTTGCAGGAGATTCCAAACTTAATCATTACTTAATTTACAATGAGTAATAATCGAGATTTGATAATAACTTACATTTTTTTTTTTTTTTAATAATAAGTAATATTTATTGGCATAACTAGTATGTTTCTTTGTATTTTTACTGAAATATTTTAGATTATCATTTATTCGAGGCTGTTACATAAGATCTTAATTTTATAGTAAAACCTTTATAAGTTTTTGTACCGCTCCATCTTCATCATTTTTTTCTCATCTTTTAACATTCCTAACAAAAATGAGGTGTACCAATTCTTTGAGCTTGTTTTCTTTTACATCAAAGTTTTCATTTTAAGATTTCTTTTTAGTTTTTTTATTTAACCTTGTTTTAATGTTTTAATTTTAATCTAAAATATTATTAGTCTTTTTAATAGAAATAAGAAAACAATAATTCCATCGCTGTTGTTAGTGTTGGGTACAGCTCAACTTTTTTGATGAACTGCATATTATCCACATGAATTGAATACACGTAAAAATACGTTTTGTACTAATCTAATTAGTAGCTTGCTTTTTTTAATTTTATTGTTGAGAAATTTAAAAAATTTTGAAAAAAAATTGTTTTATTGTGCATTTTGTCCTTATAAAAATTAAGTTGGGTACCAATCCATTGGTATAGCTTCTTTTTTGTATTTTTGTGAAAATTATTTACACAAAATAGATCACATCAATTATTATCAACTGCTAACATTTACAATAGGGTGGTTCGAATTTATCAGAACCACCGGTACCAATGTTTTCTGAGTTGCATTTTGTCTCAAGATGATGCCATGAGGTTATGTTTTTTTTTTGACCTCATGGCAAGCACCTCAGAGATTTAAATTTAAAAAAAATATGACGGTAATCTTGAGACGAAATGCAACTCAGAAAACAATTATACCGGCAGTTCTGAAAAGTTCGATCCACCCTAATGTAAAAAGAAGTCAAAGCTCATGTGATACCAGGGTCCCAAAGTTTTATAACACAAAATTCGACTTTGAAGCCATTTTAGACAGCCAAGATGGCAGGCTAGAAATCCGTAATGTATACGGGGTTTGTAGAGATAATAAATAATTATAAAACTTTGGGATCCTGGTGTCACGTGATTTTGACTTTTTTCCAAAAAAAAACATCTCAATTTTTTTTTTCTTAATTGGCCAAT
>JAABKK020018268.1:21753-51087 GCA_011634745.2 Catotricha subobsoleta
TGGGATCCTGGTGTCACGTGATTTTGACTTTTTTCCAAAAAAAAACATCTCAATTTTTTTTTTCTTAATTGGCCAATTAATATTATCCGAACCGCAATTTATACAATAATATCACATTTACAATGATCTAAACCGACATTTTAGTTATTGGAAAATATTTATTAAGCCGCCTTAATATTTCAATTTGAATCCATTAGATTGTGCGGCGGCTTTATTTAATAAATAAATCATTTAGCTTGCGACTAACTTTATATTTGTTTTGTAGTGTTTGTCACAATATATTTGACATTTTAAAATCTAAAATCAAAGTCTGAATAAAAACGTGGAGTTAAGAAGACGTTCAAACTAATATAATATAATGCTTCAAATAAAATTGAATTGATTTTATTGTTTATTTAACTTACTGGATATATTTAAATGCAATTGAATCCTTCCTTTTTTTTTTGTCGTTGTCTATATAAAAATACATATTTTAAGCTGATTAGGAAATATTTCCCTTATATTTTAAAGAATATTATTAATTGGGTAAGTAAACAAGTGTTTAGAAATATTTAGTTATTAATTGCCATGAAAGTCAATAATTCAGTTATTTATCATATTCACAGTTTAAATAACGATTTACAACTAGTTTATGCCAGAAGGAAAAGAATCAAGCCATGAAAACTTTATCCTCAAAACAGGAAGCTCGACAACTTAACAAAAAGAGAAAATTAGAAGCTCTCGCTGAAATTTCTAAATTAAATGATAAAGATCGAGAGAAGAGCCGCTTAAAAAAGAATTCCATTACTGAAAGTGATGAGAGCTGTAGTAGTAGTAGCAATAATACTTCTGTTATAGCCTCTCAAATATCAGAAGTTGAACCAAAATCAAAACGCACTAAAACAGGTAATTCATCTAATAACAATGACAGCTTACAGGAAATTGAGAATATAAATTCAACGGACATTGAAATAACGAACGTCGAAAAAAAAACTAGTACTTTATTTTCACCTGAAGATTATTTGCAAATAAAACGTGAATTAAATCAAAAGAAGCGTGAATTGAAAAATATTCCGAAAATTCGTTTGAAAATGTTTGGGGACTTGGCCTCATTATCAGTTGATGCATCTATTCGAACACCTATATTTCTAACTGATATTCAACATTTAATAATGTTTGCATTATTAGGAAGTTCAACGCCATGTGTTCCATCCAGATGGTGTACTTTAGAGAAAGCCAACAAAATATCGCATACGGTTGTATTGGTATTCGATGGTTTATCGTTATTTCATTTCTCTTCATACGAATCTTTATTTGAACGTTGCAGCAAAATTTTTGAAAATAAATTGGAAGTCGTCATGCCAAATGATAATTATGGTGATCATATTTTAAATGAACTTATAACAGTACCATTTACAAATCTTCAAAAAACCGAATTAATTGAAAAATATGGTAGTTTAGAAGCGGCATTGGACTCAACACAAAATCCAGTGCTATTGGTTAAAACTGTATTTTCAGTTGTTGAAGAAAATGACATAAATTTATCAACAACAACAACAACTACAACTACAACTGATTCAAGCGAGAACTCAAATGAAATATTTCCCCGAACACAATTATTATTGTCAGCTCTTCAAATGGTAGATGAAGGTTATCCACTTCCATTACGTGGTGAGCTAGCAAATCGATACAAAGATTTTGTTCTAACAAAAGACACTTACAAAGATGTGTTGGCTAATAGTCCAATGTATGGTTTAGATTGTGAAATGTGCCGTACATCAGCTGGTGTCAATGAGTTAACACGGATATCAATAATTAATGAAGATCAAGAAAGTATATATGAAACATTAGTTTGTCCACAAAATAAAATCGTCGATTATTTAACACAATATTCGGGTATTACGCCACAAATGATGAAAAACGTCACAAAAACATTGGCTGAAGTACAATTAGATGTTCGTAAAATATTACCAGCTGATGCAATATTAGTCGGTCAATCACTGCAAAGTGATTTAATGGCAATGCGTATGATGCATCCCTATGTTATTGATACGAGTGTTATATTCAATTTATCTGGTGACCGAAGACGTAAATCAAAGCTACAAACACTAGCGTCAGAATTTCTGGGTGAAAAAATTCAAAAAAATCCATTGGGTCATGATTCAATTGAAGATTGTTCGGCTAGCTTGAAATTGACGAAACTGAAATTAACTAAAGGAATCGATTTTGGTGATGCTGTCCTAACAAATAGACGTAGAATAAATGAAAATATAAAAATGAAAATATCGAATCCTGAACAGACTGATAACATTATTTCCGACAGCACGACTAATATGACAAATCAGAAAGATCGTAGTACAGCTGTTATAACATCAACTGAAACAAATAACATGGATTATCAAACTCTAATCAACAATAAATTTGTATTGGATAGCAACAGCACCAATACTAAAATTGATGACAGCTTATCAAAGTCATCTCAAACAAACATTCGTTTATTTCAAAATAGTACCAATAAATGTGCTGTAGAGAAAACTTGTCAACTTGCAATAGATCATGCACTTACTTTAACACACTTAAATATATCAGAAAAATGTTTAAAAGACTCAAAAATTGGGAAAACCATTGGCAAAGTAGATCAATGGATATCAAATGTTTGGGATAGTGTTGCACCAAAAGGTTTATTTGTTGTAATATTTGGTGGAAATGTGCCTGGTGCATCTAGTGGCGTTACTTTACTTCAAGTCAAGTGAACATTTATATTAATTAAGTTGTGAAGATGTGTAAATAAAAATGTTATTAAATTTTATCATATCTATTTAAAAAAAAAAAAATATAAATTTTGAAATTATCATAACTTTCTATTTTAATTGATTTTTTTGGTTTTATGTAATTACTATTTGAAAACATTGCAAAACAATAGAAAAAAAAAGTTGCTCTTAAGTTTTATTTGTGTTTCAATATTAATTTAAATTAATTTTGTTACTCTGAACTAGATAATTATTTATTTATTGAAGACAACAAACTTAGATTAAGCAATCTAAAGTCATCATAATAAAATTAATATACATTTCTGATAATAATAACCGTTGTTTTAAATTTTACACATCATGTTCATAAGCATATTAGATATACTGGTAAGCAATAATACTAATATTTTTCATGATTTTTTATTTTTAGATTACACTTTATTTTCTTACTCCTTATTTTTATTGCAATTTGAATCCCAATAATAAACTTACGAGTATTAACCAAACAATAAATTGTTGTTTCGTTCCTGTAGTTCTAAGGATTATTTAATTGAAAATTCAATGAGTTATTACAATTTTTTTTTCTTTGTTATGTTCGAAACTACATTTGTACTAAAAAAAAACTCTTATAATTTCAAATTATATAATTTGGCTCTTTTATATATTTAATTTATTCATCTGCATATTATTTTAAAAAAATTATGTATTTTTAATAAAATAAAAAAATACATTTTTAAATAAAAAAAATACATTTGCTTGGAAAGAGATTTCGACGTTCTATGTATACTTATTTATGTAACAATATTCTTGAGAATAAATAATTTTTAGTAAATTATAAACGACAATTTTATTTTTATAATTCCATAAATTAAATGTATTTTTCTACTAGTTAGAAATGTCTGGAGAATCAACTAAAACTAAAACTCAGTATTTAGTAAAACGGTTAGTTTTTTTTATTTATTTTTATTCACATAAGTGTATTATTTTCCATCTATCTACTCCTGCTAGTACAGTAATAATTGCTTTCATCGTAATTTTTGATCAATATCTTTATTTCAATTAACAATTTAAAAAAAAATCTATGATCTTCCATTAAATTCTTTATCTTTGGAAGCTTCATTTGTATTATTCAATATGGCAATAGATTTTTTGTATTTTAAAGGTACTTCGCGGTTACATAATTTATCAAAAACTCCCCAAAATTACAAACTACAGCATCGCTTTGTCATCGCGAAATGCTTTAAAAAATTAATTCGAATCTTTTGTAAATCTTAAATATTTTTTTTTCTAATATTTTAAATTTTATTTCACTTTTCTATCATTTAATTTATATGTTTTAACTCTTTAATCATCATAAGGCGTTAGTATTATTAAACATTCATTTTTTTTTACTTTTATCTAATGTGCATCATATATTTTAATAAATTCTGATACTCAAATGTTTACAATTAACAGAATAGAATGAAACATATTAAAACTTAATGTGTGAACAGTTTATAGGGTATTTAAAAATTATTAAAATCTGTGTAGGTATATATTTATGCTGCGACCGAATAATATATATAGATTTTGCATCAAGTAGCTACTATTTTTATATTAAATTAAACATTATGGCTTTATGTGTTATGAGTATAGGTAATAGGTGTCCACATAAATTAAATGTCTAACCGTCCAATCGACCAGTGAATGGTATGGAAGTGTATATAATATAGTATGTGAAATCACAAGTTTATTTTCGTTGCATTTTAACAGCAATATTCCCTATATTGCGTATTACATACCAAATACCTATATATACAAACATATAACAGCGAATATTATTCAATATAACTTTACTCTATGGTTCTTTGTAGTTCTTTACGTGAATCATTTAATATATATTTTAAAATATGTAACTATATAATATGTGAGTGGTAGCTAGTTTGTTTTCCTTTCAGTAAAATCGTTTTTCTCTATCAGTTTGTTCATAGTAACCATATCGAAATAACATAAAATAAACGGTTGTTTCAGTTATTGTTGTTTTTTTTTTCTTTTTTTTTTTTTTTAATTAAAATTTTGTATAATTCGTTATGGCATTTCGATGGATCATTATATAAGTCGATGATTTTAATATCTTTTTAAATCGAATAATTATGCATAAATATCGAAATATAATTTGCTGTAATTAGCGCCCACCAATCGGTGTGCGCAGGACTGTACGTACAACAATAATAATAAAAACTTGTGTTTAGACACGAAAACGCATGCCTTTCAAATGTCATGAAATCTCGGTAACAAAATAAATTTATAAGAAATTTGAAAATAGTGCAGAAGAAGTGTGTGGTGGTGGTGCTCACGGATTTTTTGTTGAGGTGTTCGTTTTATAAATAATGTAAGTGTTTTTCTAAATTCAGGATAATTTTCGTTCTTATTTTATCACATAAAAGAAATTATTTATAATTTCCTGATTTTTGAATATTGCCAAATGTCTATGAATTACAGTTTTATGATATTTTAGGTTGTGAATATTGTTTAATAATTTATGTTCGCCATAGCATATGGTTTATCTGAATTGTAACATTTAATCGATTTTCTTTGTCCTTTGTTTCCATTTTCTTAAAATTTTATACGCACTTATGTTATAATTGAATTTTTTGTTTATTGGCTTTAAATGAATTTGTTTATTTTACGTGTGACATTGAAGCAAATAAATTACCCTCATCATATCTGTAATAGTATAGAAAATCCTTCAATGATTCTTCTCAAATGATATAACCTTAGATTTATTTATTGAGTTAGGTAGGTACAGCAAAAGCAAATTATATATTTCCTAAGTATTTACTGTAGGAAGGAGCATTCTGTCAAATTTTCATACAAATTATTGCCACACTTTTTTTTTTAACATTTCTGTGGTGTTTATAAGAAACTCTGAAATTATAATTGTATCATGATCTGGAAATAGGAACATTTACACCGACGAAACAACACAATTGCATCAAGTGCCTAAATCATAACATTTTGCAAGTGAATCGCATGTTTATATTTAGAAATGATGTTTTGATGGGAAAACATGATTATAATTTATCGCTGTAATATTTTTCTAATTAATTTCAAAATAATTAAGTAAATTTCGTGTAAGCTATAAAATAAAATTGCTGATGACGAAAAATTGTGGAAGCTTTTCAAATAGTTTTAGTGTGTTGAACGTCAACATATTTTATTGTTTTATAAAAATGTTGACAATCAAATAAAAAAAAAATAACCGATAATATTACTTTTATTTTTTCAAAATTTTGCTTAACTTATTGTCTTATTATTGTTTTGCTTCTCTTTTCAATATCATCTGAAAATAATAAGTGTTAGTAGGTAATGTGTATTAGGTCGAATAGGCCTCGGTATTTGTATGCATTATTTCTATAGATTTGCTAATATTGGTTTTCGCATATGTTTCCTGTATACTACTAACGTACAAGGTACAACTAAGGCTACATAGCTATATGATCTACAAAAATAACAAATTCTGTTTTAAAAATTAATTAAAATGATGTTAAAGTGTAAGGTATACGAAAAATGTGTCATTACATTTTCTTTATTTATATTTAAACAGAACAGTTTTACAACTCACATGATTGAATATTTGGTGGTATTGATATTTTATTCAGATTACGCATGCGCATTCTCATTAATGAAATTCGCAAATGCCATAAATACAATTAGAATTTTAGTAGTTAAGATGCGACTAGACTTTAGCTCACGTCAGAGAGAAAATATGGTATGGGAAATAAGATCACTTCACTTTTAATTTTTGAGTAGATGTAAGTCTATCGTCTGCATCTTCAATACCTGTATTATTTAGATGTGCTTAAATTCGTTGTTTTTTATTTAATTTATTTATAAGATTTTGTGTAGTGGACCGGTTTTTTTTATTAATTCGTAATAAACAAGTGGTGTTTATTTGATAACAAATTGTTTAAACCTAATCTTTCAGTGGTTGCCGTTTAATATATATTATCTGTTATCGTAATACTGCAATTTTTAGATACAAGATGATTTTGATCGGGAAGAAATACTTTTGTGTATCCAGTTTATTGTAGGAATTCTCAGATGCAGGGATTTCAATTATATTTTACAAATTTGTTAGTTAGCTATTGCGAGTAACTTACTTGGTATTTTTTTCCTATAAAACCTTTTAAAATAATTTAAGTTCAAATTTATATTAAAGTACAAAAAGTTCAGACAGCCATTTAGTGAAAAACTATTTGTTTGCTCAACAACGTTGCACAAGAAAACGTTGTAAAAGAAGAATTATAAAGCTAACACCGGTTTTGGAAAAAGAATTTAGAACTTGTAAACAAAGTTCTAATGCATCGAGAAAAAAAATAACTTAAACCACTTTTATAATCGAAAATTGTTGCAAACGATGGCTTATTTAGAAAAGTTTTTCAGAACCATTGATTTCAATAAATGGCTGTGTCAATAACCGCACTTTTATTAAAACTATCAAAGCAAACAAAATAAATAAATAAATAAATAACAAACAAGTGATCTTGATCCACATAATAATATTACTGTAAAGCTTACATAAAGATAATCTTTTAGTAATAATATTTAAGTAAAATATTAAAAATAACGCATACTATTTATTATCTATCAAAGCTTCCGATTGTTAATTTAAAACAATAAAAATATATATAATAAAAATAATAATAAAAGAAACAAGCAGAATATTGTGTGTTCATAAGAATTAAGCATTATACAAACATAAATACTTAATAAGTATTTCTAAAATGTTATATTCGTATACCATTACTTTACTTCTATTACTTATTCTTATATGACGTAAACATAATGTTTATCGTCATAAATTTCTTATACATAATCCGTTTGGTGGATGTTTATTAGATATTTTACAGGTAATAAAAATATATATTTATTTAGTTAGTAGTAATTAGCATCACACATTATATTGCAGCAAAAAATAAATAATTAAACAATAATATGTACCTATATGTATATAGTTCAGTTAAGTATATGCTTGGGAAGTGGTACAACTTTCAGTATGCTCGAATTTCGGCGGTATGACTTTCTTTGTGAGTTATTTTTTACTTTTCACATATAATGCATGTATTTTGTGGTAGCTGAATAAAATCTGGCCTTACAAACTATTTAAGTGAAACATCACTCGCGACCTTTGGGTAAACCATTTTACTTAGAGGATATTTTAAATTTTTAATTTTATTCCATTTAGCAGTACAAAAAGACATAAATTGTTTTTTTTTTTTTTTTGGTTACACACCAAGGGTGAAACGCTTCACTTAGAAGATTTTCGGAAAATAGAAAAGTGTTCATTTAGACGGGTGTTTCTCTTAGAGGGGTTTTATTATTTCTTAAATAATGTAAATTATTAAAATTAATAAAAATTTGTACCTTCGTCTCTGTGACTAAGATTTTTGACACAAAAATAAAATTAAACCTTATTATATTTATTACATCCGCCGCCGCGTAACGATATATTTCACGGATCCTGTTTCATCTGTTCATCTGTATATCGATCGATTGATAAATATTTCTCGGTACATATTTATTTATCCAACTACAAAAATAAATATAGGTCAAGTTTATTATGTTAAGTTTAGTACAATATTTTATGTATTTATAAACAATTCATTACACATATTTTACCTACCACATATGGTAGCGTGTTATACTTATAACTCACATTTACAACTTTGCACTGAAATAGACCATTTTAAAAACAATATTAAAAATTTTAAAACAACATGTTTGTTAAAAAAAAAAAAAAAAACGCACATACACACACATCACACGCACATAAAAAAATATATGAATATAGAATTCTCGAAATCAAATGCGAGGTGAATGAAAATTTCTATATGAAGATGAGGTATGGAACTATATATTATATAGAAGTACTTGATTGTCCTACAAACGAGCTAATATGATATTTTGGAAAAAACTTGCACTCTTAAAATAGATTAGCTCCGGATTTTTACTTTTCAACAATTTGCAGATTAACAGCAGTTATTTGGTTATTCAGATATTGAATATATATAAATATGTAGCATTGCTTAATATATCGTACATTTTAATCATATTTATCATATTTTTGAATAAAATGAATATATAAAAAAAAAATATCAAAAACCGGCAAGCTGTGTCAAACAAACAAACAAATAAATATTTTTATAAACTTTATAAATTGAATTGTTTTTAATAAGAAACTAACAAAGAGTTAATAATTTATATAAAATCAAAATATACTTCGAATAAATTTATCTCGTTTTTCTTTTCTTATAAATTTTTCTATTTATTTACAATTAGTATTTAATTGGTCATATATAACAACAATCTACTAAGAGTTACAAAACGATCCCAATTTAAATCATTATAAAGGATGTTATATTCAATAATTAACTTTGTCGGATGGCTTCATATGATTCATACTGAAAATGCGAATAACGCAATTTAGATTATTATAAAAGACCAAAAGGGTGAGCAGAAATAAATAACAAAATACAATAATCCATAAGTGTGCCCGCATTTTAAAATCTGTAAAATTAATTGAAATAAATACGAATTAATCTCATTTATATATATTTTTCTTTTTCATTTTAAATAAAAAAAACAATGCTACCAATGGATTGGTACACGACTTCATTTTTGTTAAAAAAAAGTGCACGCAAAAACAAACAAACCAAAAATTTGTGACAACAATACTTGATTTTTTTCAAAAATGAAGTAAAATATTGTTCATGAAAATTACTTGAATTTTTCAATTGGCTTGGCTAAATTTAATTAAGTTTTAGTAGAAATGTATTGAAAAGTTTTTTATTCTTTAAAAAGTCTTTTATAAGTCTTTAACTTTGCTTTCTCCATTTAATTCTATTTTTATGATATTGAAATTAACATCGACATTCATAATTTCAAATACATAAGTATAATATGAATGGAATAAACATGAGATTGTTATTTTTCAGTACAACATTTGGACTAAACATCGTTATTTATCAAAAAGTGTCATTTTTTTCTCGTTTTTTTCGCTCTTAAAATTTAGTTTTTGAAAGATTTTTGAAAGTCTTTAAAATATTTTTTAAGATTTTTGTAGAGACCCTGAATACTTAATAATAAATACAAATCCATAAATAAGCTAAATTTTCACTATCTCGATATAAATATTTGTACATCTTAAATTCAATCAAGAAGATATTAAATGAACATTATAGAACTATTTATCTTGAAATTAAAATATTTCTTAGTTTTATTATTAAAAATCATTCACATAATATAATTAAATTTAAATGTCTTAAATTGGTTTGAGTTTCCTTTTAACTACAACATTTATAAACTTGACATTGAATATTCCCAAGCAGAAAGATAATTTGTTGATAAAAAAAAAAGAAATCGATTTTTTTTTGTTTTTATTTTTGATTTTAATTATTGTTAACGATTATAAATTTTATTTTTAAGTGTTGGAAGTTTGTGTTAATAATAAATTCATACCTACCAATGTAATTTTATATTTTATACAAACAATATTCTTTATTTTACAATTAATTTATTAGTACCAAAAAATTGAACGGATGAACAATTTCTTTAAATTAATATTTAATTGATATGTTTTAATTCTCTATATCATAATTTTAATTATTACAAATTATATATTAAACTATGCTGAACTAAATTTCATTTGATTAATATAAGCGATAGGTATATTATATATGCCTAAGCCTATAGTATATTAAATTTATACTATCTAATATGCGTGTAAATAAAGAAGTAGCCGGCAAATAGTTTTGTATGTAAAAGATTTTTACGGTTTGATGGGTTTCATTATCAATATAATTTCGATGGTTTATTATTGAAAAATGATATGAAAATGGATTTAAATCAATTATTTAATTATTAAATAAGATTTTGGTTTAAATCTAAATAATAAAAAAAAAATTATGTCGAATATTTACGGTGATTGTTTTTTTTTTTCTCTAAATTTTATAAACTGCACACCGATTAAAAAAATTAATAAATAAATTTTCAATTTAGTTTTCAGATAAATTTCAACGATCTTATCTGCATCATCTGATATCTCACTGAACACACAAAATATGGCACTGGGAATAATAGCAGATCAACCATCAACACCGGAACAATCAAAATCTAAAATGATAGCCCCTACTGCTCCACCATTAGAATCCGTCACATCAGATTCAAGTTCGGATTATGTAAATTTTATAGTTGCTCAAAATAACTCTAACAGTGAACCCATACCGGCTAAAAAATCAGCCATTGATGCAAGCGAGGGACTCCGGCGTATAATTAATGAAAAAATTAATTGTGACGATAAGAATAATTATGTAATTAGAGGTGTCAGTGAAAGCGATTTTAAGCAACTTATAGTGTATTTAGAAACAAAAAAACTGGAATTCAAAGATCAAAATCATCGATTGCAAATTTTCTCTGTGGCAAAGACTTATAATTGTCCAGAATTGATGATATATTGTTTGCGTGAGGTTGACGCCAATTTAAATGTTTCCAATGTTATTGAAGTATATAGAACACTCTGGTTTTATGGATCGTTAACATCACAAAAGAATCCATTTGATAAAAAAGCAAAGGGTAACAGTAAAAGAGTGTTTACGCCTGATGAGTATTTAGCTTTTTTGGTTTATAATGTTCTACAATTTATGAATATGAATGCAGAAAATGTATTGCTGGCTGAAGAATTAGATCAATTAGGATTTAAAGAATTAGAAAATATTGTTAAACAAGACGATTTAATTCTTCGTTCGGAAATGGTACTTATAAATGCACTGACTAAATGGAGTCGGGAAGAATGTCGACGCAAAAACTATGAATTGACACACGAAAATGAGAGGCAGGTTCTAGGAGAACTATGTTATGCACCGAGGTAATTAACGTTATGTTTAATTAATATTTGATTACCAAATTATTATAAAATGTTTAAAAAAAATCTTTATTCAATTCCAGATATTTAACATTAAAGCCATGTGAATTTGAGCTTGCTTGTAAAAGTATACGTTATCTTGATCCAGGCGAAATAAATTTAATTCGAGAAGCGTTCGATGGTAAGAAATCCAGTTTAACTATTGAGCAAACAAATATGCTGAATAATTTTAGAAAACCAAGACCAAAATATGCTCGAATGCCAATTCATTTAAGTCCACGTAGCCATCACAAAAATTATCCAAGAAGTATGCGTCGAAATGATCGAGTTATAACTGAAGGATCATCATGCCTTTTAAATTGCTTAGCGTGTTTTGTTTGCGTATTTGATTAATACAAATCACTGGCTCATAACTATTGTGCTTAAGATTATCGAATAGTGTTTTGCTTATATACATACATGCTCATTTATATCTTGCGGCTATAAGCATTATATAGAAAAATTGCACAAAATGTATTTAAATAAATTATCGGAAAAGAAACAGACAAATCTTCTCATAGAACAAGAGAGAGTTGTGTGTAACTAAGCAAATTATTTTTATTTATGAAAAAAAAAGAACAATCGTTGATATTTCTATTATAAAATTTAATAACATTTGTTGTACCTATAATGATTTTCGTTTCGAATATTATTTAAGTAGGCCTTTGTCTATCTTAAATTTTTTGTTGAATTATAGTTAAAATTAATTTAGATAAACTTTTAAATGGAATTTATGCTTAGTTTAATTTTCTTATTATTATATAAAACTTATAGAAAATAACTTGCATAATAGCAGTATAAATATATATGAAATAATTTAAGTAATTTTAATTATTATGCAATTGATGTATGACAATGTTTACTGTACTGTACTGTTAAAAAGTCGGTATATAGTTTAAATTCTCGAATAATATTTGAAATATATTTATTTCATTATAGTAAGAGTTTTTTTTTGTAAATGTTTCTCATTAAAATAAATAATCACTATTCAAATACATAATATTTATGTTTAGGACCAAAGTTCAAATATTCATATATAAATTATAATTTCTAAAGATCTCCAAAGCTACCGACATAATTAATACTAATTTTTTAAATGACCAATCACATTTTCACAAACAATAGCTTTCAAATTTCTAAATCTATTTCCACTAACTAAAAATTACACCGTCTATGCTGCTCAAAACTCTTCTAGCCTTTTAATATGAAATATTAGAGCCATAAATCATCCGAAATGATTCACATGAGACACAATTATAAAATGTTAAATGAAAATAAAATATTTAATGAATGTAACTCAAATAATAATTAAAATAATTAAATAATAAGAAAATTCTATACAATTTATTTAAATAAATTTTTAGAGAAATTAGCTTATATGAAAAAACATGTTTAATAAAAAAAAAATATATTAAATGTTAGTAAAAATTTTATATAAAAAATTAAAATAGAAAATTTTATTAAAAAAAATTTGTGTGCCCTTCTAAAAAACAAAAAAAAACAAAAAACATAAAAAAAATTATTTATATAAGTAGTTTATTTTTTAAGATGCAAACCACCAATATCTTCAATTTCCTAAGGAAACCAAAATATTTATTTATTTATTTATTTTTTAAATAATTATATATAGTATTGTAAATCAATTTTGTTACAAATTTATATTGTTTCATAAATACGCTCTTCTTCTTTTTTTTTCGGCTGTGTGTGTTGAGTAGATAATATTATGTAGATATTTTGAATTATAATAATTATTGCACTATATTTGAGATTAACTATTTCATACCTAATACCTATAGAAAATTTAAAGAATACGAGATTTATAAAAAAAAAATCATCAAAAATTGGCTTTATATTAATATATCATCAAAGATAAAAAAAAAATATATAAGTAAAGAATAAAGATATCAAAGATATCTCTAAATTATTAATTAATTAAACAAATAAATATATAAAATTTGTACTTTATGTGCTTTAATTTAAAATAAATGAATATTGAAAAAACAAATGTTCGTATTATGTTAATAGAAATCTTGTTTTGTTTTTGTTTAATATTATTATAATTGTTTTTAGTTTTCCCAAATTCTTTGCGAACGAAAAAAATGGGGCAGTACCCGAAAAACCAAAAACTGAAAAAACAAGACAAAAAAACGAAATATTAAAAAGATGTCAGTATGTTTAATTCGGCTAAAAAAAAATCTGCGTCTTTTGGAATGTCGACCATCAAAATCCGCCCGGCCAATCCAATTGGTTAAAAAAAACAATAAAAATTCCAAAAGTACACAAAAAAAAAAGATTTGACAAACCATACTTGATTTTTTTTTCAAGCAAAATGAAGTAAAAAAACAAATAAGTATTGGTTTAACAAATTTATTTTAATTTTTTTTTGTTTGTGCACTTTTGGAATTTGGGTAAAGATGGACCTATTTCTTTTTCGCCCACAAAAATGAAGTAAAATGCGTAATCCTTATTCGTCTCACAAAATTACGTACAAGTTCCATTCCGAGGCTTAGCAAAAATTCAATGATTATACTTCGATTTATTGTCATAAATTAGCAATTGTCATAAAGTTTTGACTCAATAACTATATAAAAAGCTGAGTCTTCTCAAATAATCGCCATGGGTCAAATTAACCCAAAGCAACGGATGAGGGAATAAAGTCAATAGATTGAAAGTTATTTGATTTCTGTATTCTATTTAAAATATGGACGACACGAAAATTTATGCTTTATCTGTTAGTATTGTTTTCAGTCCAATATTAAACAATTTACTTATTTTGAACAATATACTTATTTTGAACAATTTGAATTAGATGGTTAAATAATCAAACAAAACGCTTTCCCAGTATCTGATTTTGGCGACGACAACGCCGCTCTACGGCAGTGGTGCACAATAAATAGCTGGTAAATTTATATAGATAAAACAAACCATGAGCACATGGTACTAAGACAAAAAGGTATGCTCTTCGATTTTTCAAAATATGTTTCATTCTGCGCCATACGTCATCGATCACCAAAATAAACACTGTTTCTCTTTCTAACACATTGAATGAAATATGATTTATATTTATTTCATCAAGAATAATGATATATTTCATTGATAAAGATTTTTATTGTTCATGTAATGAATGTAACTCATAAATAAATGTTATTATGTTTCAATTATTAATAGCTTTTGATTAAATATAGTTTTAAAGTATTATTTTAAAAATAATTTACCAAATGACAACAAAAATTACACTTTCTATTATGCATTTATTTATTTGTTTACATCTTCGTTGTTCATAAAACTACATTTATTTTAAGAAACATGAATTTTTATTATTATTATTTTTATAAAATATACTGATTAAAATGGTTCGTTGTGCAGTATTTGAGTCCAAAAATAATAATAAAAATAAACAAACACAACAAGAAGGATGAAATTAAAAAACTATTTTTCAGATACAAAATGTTTTTTCGCATTAGGCTCAATAAATGGCATCAAGAAAAAGAAATTGTCAAAAAATAATAATAAAAACTATGACATAAAATATATAAAATATGCTTATTACATTAATGATTTTTTAATCTAACTCTATTTCTCAATTCATAAATATAATAAGTACAATAATACATATTATGCAACGTGTTCTAAAAAAAAATGTTGTTTACTTGGTTAACGATGACGTAGTTTGTGCGAAAGAGAGGAAATGAAATATGCGCAATAGCATACCTTGTAGCAGGGTTGGAAAAAATTCGTCGAAAGTTATCCAAATTTATAAAGGATTAATAATCGAACACGCCTATTACCATATTTTATTAAAATTAAATTATGACGTCTTTTTTTACTGATAGGGACGTGAAATGTCAATTGAACTTAGAAAAAAACGCATTATAATATAGGTTACTTGTTTTTGTTTACATTTGATTATAATATTCAATAAATAAATTATTAAATATCAAGTGTTTTATAGAAACCTGAGCTAGACAAATTCTGAATATTTTTTTTTTTTTTATTATTGAAGATTTTGGGATATCGTTAAAATGGTGTCACCATTAAATTTCGAAGATAAAAAGAAAATGTTGTTCGACTGTCTTACATCGGCAGAAGAATGTATTAAAGGGACAATATTAGAACAGAAACAAACAGAATCGCATAGAGACCTATCTAAATTTGAACCTAAAGTCGTTGGTCGTCGTTTTCAAGGAAAGGAAAGTATTTTTAAGAGACCTGCAGCTCCAATTACAAAATGTTTGAAGCCTAGGCGTGCTCCAGATTATCAGGTTTGTAAATTTTAAACGATCTAACTTATTTTTCGCTTGGTAATAATATTCTATTATATTCCATTTATGAAATAAATAGCTCAATCCTCATAAATGGAAGAAGTATTCTTTAACTGATGCTGATATATCCGATAGAACTAATACATCAGCCGCTTTTGAGTTTCTAGCTGAAATTGAAAAAAGAAAGCAGAGCAACAACGAAGATAATGACATATCAGAATCGTCTGATAAAATTGTTTTTAATAGCCGAAAAAGATTACGTCAAAAACCAACATTCAATCAATCAGTTCCGTTACGCGCAGAAATTGATGATTCACTGGATGATGAAGATAAAGAAGGAAAGCCTGTATTAAAAGGATCAAAAGTTGTTATGCCTGAATATGTTGTGGGTCAGAAATTAGTTGCAAAAGACAAGAAGAGGAAACTTTCGAGTACATCATTGAAAAATAAATGTGAAAAACCAGGCAGTAAAAATATATTGCATTTACAACATTTGCTAGAAGTTGATGAAGACGATGAGTAGACAGAATTTACTGATTTTTATTGATTTTAATATAAATGTAAAGCTTATCAGAATTTTTTTTTCATATTTTATTTATGATTTCTTACAAATATTTTGTTGTTTGAAAAAGTAAACTGTCATTGTAAATACCAGTTATATTCCAAACCTTCATATATGTTGATGCTATTTGAAGAACCGATTCTTAGTAGTTATTTATAATTTAACGAAAGTTTAAAAATGTAGAAATGCTCTTATAGTTTTGTTAGTGTGAGTAAAAAAGGACGTTAAAACTATCATAATATTGCATCAACTTTTAATTATTTTAATTCCTAATAAGTCAGTGTTACCCATCTTCTGCATATTCTTCTGAAATTCCTTCTTTTTTTTTTTGGTTTCAGTATAGTTTGAGTTTCAATCGGGACCCTCGTTCAAAAATTTAGGCCTCCCAAAGGTAACGTAGATCAATATATGAAAACTTTTTTCAGTATGAGTACTGTCAATTCTTATTGCAATTTAGTGTAATTTCTACAGGTTGAATTAGGGTCAACTAATTCCACAACGTAACGCTTTGCTGGTTTTGTATGTTTTTTTTTGCAATAAACCGTGCACAGCATGGTTTATATTTTTTGCCACCATTATTATTTGTACATACTGAAGTAAATAGAACATACATATTAAGTGAATCATTTCAAGATCGTCACTTACTTATATATATATATACTTAAATAGAATTTGCCTAAAATCATGTCGTCGTAACCTTAAATGTTAAAATATTTTTTATAACAATAAGGATACCATTTGCTGTTATAAAAGTAGATAATACAATTTTAAACCAATTTTATTTCTTTTCAATTCCAAATATCCAACTTGACTAAATATTTCTTGTCACACAGGTTACGTTTATGCGCGCACATTTAAACCACTTTAAATGACTATCTACTATGCTCGCACCTGTGTTAGTGAGTGAGATAGTTAGTGCTTTAAATCATTTTAAATGTGCGCACATCGACAACAAAGTAGTTGACGTATGGCGGTTAATTTGTAAATTTCCAATTCCCCCGTTTAGCGCAAAGAAACTAGCGTAATAAATTAAAAGTTTCTTGACATTTTTTAGAGCATAGAAAGTGCTGCCGTCTGTAGTCGTTGTCAAGTCCGCATAGATCATGTTTTACAAACTCATTCCGCTAGATGTCCGTAGTCTGTTTGGGATAAATCATAACCTAAAATAGGGTTTTTATGAACAAAAAACATGATCTACGTATATAAAATATTTATGCGATGCAAAAATTATAAATTGTTTTTCGCACATTTAATATAGATGGCTCTGATGACATTAAACGTTTTTCTTTTTCAGCAAAATAAATATGATGACTTAAAAATGGTGCTGTAGAAAATTGTCTGAAGGGATTTTGAAATAATTGACATAAATTGAATCCTTCGGAATCCCTGCACCCAAAAATCTATCCATTGTTATTGAAGACTTTTCGATTTTCTGGGAATTGAAGCCCTTCAATGTTCCATCAATTCCTTCAGAAAATAAAACATTTGAATTCATTTTGTGGAAAATTGTCTGAAGGGATTTTGAAATAATTGACATAAATTGGATCCTTAGGAATCCCTTCACCCAAAAACCACCCACTGTTATTGAAGGCTTTTCGATTTTCATGGAATTAAAGCCCTTCAAAATTCCATTAATTCCTTCAGAAATCTACAAATACGGCGCTGTATGTACATCTGTGGGCAACAACAACAACAAAATGCATTGCTTTGCCCACAGGATAGGCGGTGTCTAGCGGAATTTTTCAACACAAAAAACACGGTTTATAAGCTCATACAGGTAAAATGTATCATAGAATCGATCAATAATGTTTAAAAGCCGTAGTGACGAATTGTAAAAAAATCCATTGTAATAGTAATAGATTACCTAAGTGGTCTGGCGCTGTATGTACTTTAGTTATTTGATGTCAGGCAAAAAAACTCATACAAAAAAAAAAGGAAAAAGAAGATGAAGATTATTTTTAATGCAAAATAAGTGATCAGGAAGATGTTCGAAAGTCCGCGGTAGTCTATTAAGATTTCACCTTGTCTTTGACTCTTTATGTATTCAATTTATTAAAATATCACATACTTTGAGAAAAATTTGAAGTCGTAATCTAATCTGTTAAAACTCCTACAATTTAGAATTATTCCGACAGATGTATCTTTGTATGTGAATCTATTTTTTAACTTCTATCTTACTGTAATATCGATTATTTATCTGTGGCAGCCATTTTTTTGACACATTAGCTCAACGCATGCGACACGTCACTTTATATACTTTTCTCCTCATCCGTCTTGACTGTTGTGCTGTGAATATTTTGCGACCAACAAAACACTTTAATTTTTCTCTAACACGGCGACGAATTACAGAGTGAAGGTAAATTTTTACGTTATACCGATACGTGTCACCGATAAGAGCAGTTTTATTTTCACTAAATCTAATTTAATTCAATAAATTGTACGTACAAAATTATATGAATTTGATATTATTAATTGTAAACTTATAAATGTTTAATAATTGGTTAAATATAATTATTGTTTGTGTTTCTAATGTGAATTTATAGCGATTTTTTTTTTGTAAAGTGAGCGTCGAACTTGGTTATATATCACAGTTAGACCCTCATGATTAAAAAAAAAACTATACGAATTACGAATTTAATTCATCTTATTTATAAAACAATGGAATTTTATTTTATTGCATAACCTATATAATCGATTTAATTATGTGTATCCATTTACAGATGAATAAAATAGCAGGAATTTGCTTGATAGCTTTTGGTCTATTTGCTTTCTGCACAGCAGCTGATGATGAAACCAGCGCACGTCTATTGGTATCAAAGCAAATTCTAAACAAATATTTGGTTGAACACAGCGATGTTGTAGTCAAGTATACTTTATATAATGTTGGAAATGGTGCAGCTGTAAATGTAAAATTGGGTAAGTAGTATATATTTGGCCTCAATTATCTGAACTGATGTAACAAAGATAATTAATCTTCAAATAAACTATAGTCGACAATGGATTCCATCCGGATGCGTTTGATGTCGTTGGAGGACAATTAACAGCAGTCGTCGATCGTATTGCACCACAAACAAATGTCACACATGTTGTTGTTGTTCGACCAAAATATCATGGTTTCTTCAATTTTACGGCAGCTGAAGTCCACTACAAACCGATTGAAGATGCTGAAACCGTAAGTTTAATTTTATAAGCACTTATTTATTTATGTTATTTATATTATTAAAAATACATGTTTTATTTCTTATTTATATTTTTTTGTTTTCAAAATAGATTCAATTGGCAGTCAGCTCAGAACCAGGTGAAGGTGGTATTGTTGGTATAGCTGATTTTAACAAGCGTTTTTCATCACATTTCTTCGACTGGGTCGCTTTTGCGATTATGACTTTACCTTCATTAGCCATTCCATTCTACTTGTGGAACTCATCTAAAGTAAAATATGAAAAACTATCTAAACATAAGAGAAATCATTAAAATTGTGTTATTTATTTATAATAATAATAAATTATAATTTTTTTTTTGTACATGTCTATTTTTATTTCGAGAAATTAATTCAAAAAATTAAATATTTTCAAATCTTTTAACTGAAAAACTAAATTTCCTTTTTATGTTGTCAATTTCGATTTGTTGACTTGTGGGTAGGTATACGAATATCTATATCGTACATGTTTATTGCAAATAAACATTGAAAATAAATGTAGAAAAATTTATAAACTTCCTTTCAACAATTTTAATGCGATCGTTTTTTTTTTCGCTGAGTGATCGTTTAGAACGACAATTTAGGTTTTTTTTTAAGTTCTCTTTCATGTTCACTTTTTTCGTAGTTTATCCTTCAATTTATTGTCCTGTGTTACCTCATATTAGAACACAAAACCTAAACATAATATTGGGCTTTATAAATTGCATACAACACACGATTCAATAATTATGCGCATAATCTTGTAAAATTCGTATCTCTTAGCTACTCGCATGAAAGGAATACACACGTACACACCCCATTTAGACTACGAAAGTTAGTAAAAGTTAGTAAGTTTTAAGAACTCTCTCACATAAAGGTTTTTAATTCATTCATTTTCCTTTAATAATTTCAAAAATTTCACATAAATTTAAATATGTTACTAATAATAATAGGCGCTTTCGTTTATGTCATATTATTAAAGTTCGGTAAATTGTAACTTCTAAATGGAGGATCGCACAGAAAAATCATAAGGGAAGAAAAGTTCCATCTACAAAAGTTAGTGGGGGTTGGTTATAGAGGTTTTTTCTGTCCGACTTTCCGCATAGAAGTTATAGGTATTTTAAACTTTACTGACTTTACAAATGTGCCATAAACGAAAGCGCCTATGTCAGTTGCTGAAATTTTTTTATAATTGTATCTCACAAAATGTAATAGTTAAACAAAATACTTAAATGAATAAAATGAATTGAATTTAACAACCCTCTAAGAAAATATTTAAAATAAAATTTATTGAATACGCAAAACAAAAGTGGAGAAAACTTTTTATTATAAGACGTAAAGAAGAATTTTCCAAATAAAATCTGGTCAGCTACACTAAAAGTCCAAATGTATGGAATTGTGTTTTAGGTAAATTAAGTTAAATATTAAAGCAACATATACAGTGAGGACAACTTAAGAATCTGTTGACCATAAGCTATGTTATTACATACCACATACGATACCAAATTCTGTGGTTTAAATCAAAGTAAATCAGATTTCAAAACATATAACTTTTCTTTTGATTTTTTGTGTTCATATGCAAATGCTTTCATAATTAATCCCTCTAGAATATAATTTTCATGATTAAATATTATCCACATCTATCAAAAGCTTTTGTTTATTTTACTCATTTTCTATCTTTTGCAACTAATAAAAATTAATGTTATTCATTCGATCTTTTAACTTTTCATTTCGATTAAGTTTCGGCATGGTATTTGTGTATATTTTCTTATATACCACTTGTACAATGTACAATATAAAAGGGGGGTCGTGATTGATTGTAAATTAAGCACACTAATATTAAATAATAAAACATTTTTATTTTTATCGTTGTTTAAAATGAATACAGTCAACATATTCAATAACTCACAATATGAACTTTAGAAATAAAATTAATTCAAAACAAAAAAAAAACAAAACTTATTTTTAATTCATTAATTAAGAATTAAGGTTAAGAAGAGATTTCTTAACATTTAAAAAAACTGTGTTCGAATAATTTTAAAATGGAAAAATTATCATTACTTTAAACAGCAAAAAAAAAAAAGAAAACAGTTAGTTTTTTAAAAATGAATTTGTTTTTCTCTGTCAAGATGAAGACGAGAGAACATGTGAATCTTCAATTGTGAAATCTGTTCAAAGTCTTGTGCACAAAGTTGACAAAGAACTGGTCGGGGTAAATTGATGTCCCTGAAAGAATAGATTATCAGTCACATTAGTTTTTTTTTTATTTCTAGTTAATTTATTGTTATCAATTATCATGGTAACTAAATAAGAATATTAACAACTTACATTTTTGATAGTTTATGCAGTTCTGAACAATGAGCTCGTAAATTCTTATTTTCCTCGTAATTTTCAGCATATAATTTAAGGCTTTCATGAAGTGGAAAAATAGCTCTACTGCCATAAAGACTCGAAATCGGTCGAATTATGTCTTCAGCATTATATTCATTCCACGTATGAGGATCAGTATGAAGTTCGACTGACTTCCGTTGTTTTTCCAATAACCTTTGATGTAAAAAAAAAAAATTATGGAAATTATAATTAAATAAGTATGAATAACAATTTTTTCTTTCGTAAAATTGCTTACTTTATGATGAGTTCCTTAATTTTGATTGTTAGAATATTTTTATTCGCATTAGACACATTTTCAAGAAATTCCTGGTCACAATTTGTATACAATAATGTATCGCAACAATATCGCAGTTGATTAATCTAAAAGTAATTTCAACATTATAAAAAGCAATAGATAATAAAATTATGTTCATACAATTTCAATATCATTTGGAGAAATTTCAACATCCAAATTGAAAACATTATCATGTTCTTCGAAAATTGGTCTATCATTTTTTAAATCATATCCCAGACCAGTTATAATGGACACATAACGACATTTTGCTTTGTCGCGCTTAACTTCCATTACAGGACAAAAGATCAATGCCATTAATGGACCAAATCCGCGTATATTTGGCAAAAGGGTTGTTTCCCGTATAATAAGATTTCCATCATTGTTATCCGACTGATTAATTGAAGCCGCAACTATGTATTTTTCAGATGAATCCTACGAAAATTTTAATTCTTAATTTCTTTTCTTGTTGATTTATTTCATTGAGTTTATCACTTAATTTAATAAATAATAATTACCTGCGGATCATTATCTAAAAGTACAGAATTCACTGACCGTGGATCAATATTAACACTTTTTAATTGTCCAGAGCGCATGGTTGAATAAATTTTAATTTCCAATGGACTAAAAGGTCCTCTCATTGTTATCTCACGAGTGCAAAGTTCTATTGGTGGTGGTTTTACTTCTCGTTCATATACTGATGAAAATGCACCTAGTTCTTCAACAAAATCAGTTCGTTTAGCATTGCCGATGTCTTGATAATGTTTTCTATGTGCATGATTTGCCTGGAATAAATTTATTTATAATAGGTTTATTTATGGTATGCGATTCGTATAATTGTCATTGAACTACCTTAGACATATAATTCTCTTCACAGTATTCCGCAAAACCTTTTTTTATTAAAATGTCATTACAATTTTGGTCATTCACAAACACAAACATATTAGCAATTCCATTTACAACCGAGTAAACCTAAAAGATTTAAAATTAGTTCAATAATAAATTTAAATTTTGAAACTTTTTGAATAAAAAAATTAATACATCGGCTTTTATTTCGGCGTTAAGTGTTAATTTACGAAACAATTTATTTGCTTCTTTATCCCAAACACTTGATACATATCGCATTGTTGACGGTTGTAATTCAGCTAACGAGCATTCAAAACATTTTGGAGGTATACTTAATTGTGTTGCATTATCTTTAAATTGTCGCAAATTATGAACGTTCGTTTTTATTTTCGTGCCAAAATCAATAAAGAATACCTAATAAAATAATTTTGATATTAGTTTAATTTTGTTTATTATCTTTCTTTTTTGTGAAAACTCTAAATTTATACTTCATATAATATATTCTTATTTATTGGATTTTCTTCCATGTTAACAACTTTTCCTCGATAATAATATTGATCTTTTGTGTTTAGTGCTGCGACTATTTGGCCAATTGATACTTGATTTTGATTATTAAACGTTGTTATTATTGTACTCGATTTAATCGGATTCAATTCTTTGTAAAATTGATTCAAAAAATCATTTTCAGCTTTTGGTTGAAACCAAAACCGATTACAACTTTCCACCTATTTTTGTTTAGGATAAAATTAATTCGTTTTCGTTATTTAATTTAATTAAAAAAAAAACTATTTTAGAAAATTAAACAAGAAGGTAAATTAAGACTTTTTTAGAAAATTAGTTACTTCGATAATGAAGCCAACAATTGTTTTCTCCTGAATACGTGGAATGCAAGAATTCTTAACATTTTGGATAGATGGTTTCTTCATAATAAAACTATTATTTTCAACAATGCCAAGTCCTCTTTCCATCGCAGCCTTTATTCCATCACAGGGCCTGTAAATATGTGTATAACGAATTACATTCATATCTTCGATAACTTCATTTATTCAAAACTTACCTCAAAACATGAATTACTGCAGGCATATTCAATTTACGCATTTTCACCGTTTTGTAAACTTCAGTTACAATTTTACCAGGCATTTTAGTATTTCTAGTAATCCAATCTTCCTTTGTCCTATCCTTATATTCATTCTCAAATGTTATATATACCTTTTCAGTATTCTCTTCAAATGTTACTTTAACGTTTCGCATGGATTTTGCATCAAGTACATGACCCATTAGTAATTCTTTAATGGAAATGACATACAAATTTCTAATATATTTTTGGTCAAAACCTGTATAGAAGACAGTAGTACAAGGATCACGCCCATGAAGAGTATGAAAAGCATCAGACTCATATTTATGACCATCTGGAGATGATCGAGAAAAAAAGTTTGGATAAAATGCACCTAAAATTTAATAATAATAATGTTACTTAACATTTTATATAAAACAAGAGATAGAATTTTCCAATTACCAGCAATCACAACTTTTAAAATAATGCTTTTCTCATAGTCTCGCCATACAACTCTATTAACACCTGTATGAGCCTTGATTCCCAATTTATCTAACCGGTTTGTAATTTCTGTAACTAGGGAATAACATTCGTATAATGATCTCAATTCAATAAAATGCCGGTTGGCAAATAATATCTCTTCCTTTCTCTGATTTTTATCGGCTGCAAGATCTTTTTGGTTGAATGTATGCGACCATATCTTGTATGCATTTAAAACAGCAAATAAATCACTTCCAGATCCATTAGACCACTCAATTTTTCTTGAATAGGAGACAAGACTATCTTTAAAAGAATTCTTGAATATACTTTTTACATTCAAACCAGCACCTGTACCAGTAACAAACATATTTATAATACGAATTAAATATAAAAATAAATAAAACAAATTACGGTTACTATTCGTATTTATTTTTACCAATGATAATGCATTCGTCCAGTACACTAAAGCAATAACCAAGTATAATTAGCCTGGAAATTCTAACATCAATTGGTAAATTTGCCATAACACGTCCAATAAACGTAATATCTCCATCGTGATCAATTAATTCACCATCTGTTGTACGTAATAGTGCACCAATTTCTTTCAGTACTAGAATTGTATTTGCAATATCAGTCAATTTTGGTTTGTCCATGGCTAAGGCTAATATTGCATGCGGTGGACCCATTTCTAGCATTTTCGCTTTTAATACCACAATCTCTAAAGGACTTCTAATTAACTCAGGAGGACTCGATTCGTTGAAATAATGCTATTGAATGTTAAAAAAAAAAATTGATATTCTTTGAATAACAAGTATGAAAAACGAAAGAATAAGATATTTACATCAAACAACGCTTTGGGGACTAATCTATAGCATCTTCCACTCATTACTCGGCCAGCTCTTCCAGCTCTCTGCCGGCAATTATTTCGAGATGCCCAACTTAAACGTAGCGATGTAAAGTTAGTGGCGCTGTCAGTTACTAAAGTCCTTGTTAAACAAAAATCGATTACTGAAAAACAGTAAAGATTTGAAAATAAATTATTATTAAGCCAAATATTTGGTAAAAAAAAACAGAAATTAAATGATAAAACAGGCATCATCTATTACAAATTCATGTTCCGTAGCTGTCTTTTATAATCAATACATATCTTATATTATATTTATATATATCTTATAGCTCTCCGACAAAGAAGAAAAAAAGATCATTATTCCAATTTAATTGCTGAATCGATAAAATGTAGCGATAGTGAACTCACCATATCTTACGTCAGGTACTGTAATTGAGCTCTCAGCGATATTTGTAGACAAAATTATTTTTCGTGTATCCGCTGGAACAGGTTGAAATATCGAATGTTGTTCTTCTGCGCTAATTAATGAATGTAATATTGTTAGATTCCAGTTGCAGTCCTCATGTCTACAGAAAAATAGAATTTTCAGTATAATTGTGATAACTTTTGAATGAGATTTATTTATTTTTCTTTGAACAATTACGTTTGAATATAAATGGATAATGCATTGTGCATTTTTCTAATTTCATGGATTCCTGGCAAAAATATTAATATTGTTGGTAAGCTATCAGCATCGTCGAATCTCTTCATTAACACAACTAGCTTTAATGCAACTGTATACATTTCATCGGAAATGCATGGATCATTGAAGTCTACATCACCTTCCTGTCAAAGAAAAGCATAAAATGAAAAACTACCTAGTAATTTTTCGAATAAAGCGAACAAGGCTTACCATAATTTTATGTAAATCAGTGAGGTAAAAGTTCTTCACCGAATAAATATTTTTCTTTTCGATATGAATGATGGGAGCAGGCACTAATTTTTTACCTTTAGGCATTTTGAAGTACTCAGCAAACTAAAATAAAGAAATATGAATTATTGAAGTAATTGATAGAATCATTATGATACTTAAAAAAAAAAAAATACTTTGGGCGCTTCAATAGTGGCCGACATCAAAATAATTTTCACATTTGCTGAAGTAGTGCTCAACAGTTTTTTGATAACAATAAACAAAAAGTCCATGTTTTTATCGCGTTCATGTACTTCGTCAAGAATAATGTGAGTAAAATTAGACAAAGTTTTGGTTTTTATAAGTCTTTCCAGCAATATTCCAGTGGTGCAAAATAAAATTCGCGTGTCATCGCTATAGTGCGTGTTATCTAATCCAATCTAATATCAATTTAAACAAGAAAAAAACAACAGTTTTACTGTAGTATAACTAGTACAATCACTAGATCTAATTTGCAGTTATCGTTAATATAAAATCTACCTGATATCCAACAATGGAGCATAAGTCCCATTTCCGTTCACCGCATACTCTCTCAGCAATGCTTCTGGCACCTATACGACGTGGTTGTGTTACAATAATATTACATCGTTTCTGTTTCGAGAATCCATCGTCCAATATAAACTGGGGAACCTAAAAAAAAAAAATTTCATAATATTAATTCGCACGCAAATAAAAATCAAAAGTCAGTAAATTTTTATAACAAATTATTACTTGAGTACTTTTACCGCAACCGGTTCCACCTTGAATTACAATAACGGAATTTTTTTCTATGGCTTCTAGAATTTCAGATTTCGATGAGTGTATTGTTAAATGATTTTCTACAGTATAATGATTGAATGCATATTTTTTGTAAACTGGATCAATTTCAAAATTTGAATTAATATTGCATTTATCATCTAAATCTGGATCAAATTGTGACACTGCCTGGGTACCAAATGCCTGAAAGTTAAATTATGAAAGATCATATCTGATGGTTAAATAAGGCGTAATTGAATACGTTAAAACTAACATTAATATGGCAGATTGCTTATAAAGTTAAAGCAATTATAATTAATAATCAAAGCATTTTTACCGCTATGTTTCTATTATGTAATATATATAAGTACAGCTCGACCATAAATTAACTGTAAACAGCCAAAGTAAATCACATGTATACTTTTCTTGTAAGATGCAATTTGCGTGGACGAAGATGCCTCGGCTAACTTCGTTTTGCATTTAATTTTTGATCGAGGTGTAATTAAAATTATTATTATTAATCAGAGAAACATATTGATAATAAGACATTATACTTTATCTTGCCTAATAAAATTGGTTGATTTTTTTTATTAATAAAAATATTATAAGATCTTTAACTTAGATGAAATGTGTTGTACCGTCGGTGATCCGGCATTAGGTGCTATCTACAAATGTTACGAAATGCATAAGGATGTATAATACTAATCATAACACATGTAGATAGCTGGTTACGCTTTTCGTAGCATTTGTAGATAGCGCCTAATGCCAGATTACTGGCGGTAATATGAATTTATTGCTGATTGTAGACAAAACCCTTTTTCTTTTGTAATACCTCCATAAAAAAATAATAATAATATCTACGAAGCAGTGTACATTGAATTAAATACTTACATTGTAAAATCTACTTATAATGGAAAATAATTGCTTACCTGAAAAAGGTTTTTTCTTTCAATTTCTAAAAATTCTTTAGCATATTCCGTATCATTTTCTGATGGCTTTCTTATATTACTGGGGCAATTTTTATCGGAAACTATTCTTCCATTAGTTGTCCCAGCGCTAATAGCCAAACGTTGAAAAGGCTTTGAAAAATCAAAGAAATTATTGATTTCATCCATAATACTGCACAACTTTGATAAACTTTTCAATACTTTAATGCAGAAATTGTAAATCAACTCGAGACCGAAGTATTTAGATAATTTTGCGTAAATAAAATAGCAATTTAGAGACGCAAATTCAATATGTCCTCGAATAAAAATCAAGTATTTAAGCACGAAAATTTCACTTGTCGGGCAGCGCGAAAGAATTACGATCAAACTACATCTGCAAGCTACTACACTTGATAGATTTGATTTTTCAATTTTGAATAATTAGAAGAACAACATTTTTGCAGTGGTACCATTCTTTAAATAAATAAATGATTAAAAAAATGCGCTAAAATTTGAATAACCCCTGAAGTCTTTAAATGCATCTTATCAAGACTTCTTATACTTTAATAAAATTAACACATAGAATGCGAATTTTAATTAGACATAACATTTACAGTATAGCTAGATTCTATAATATGTTACTTTTTAAAAATGTGCAGCACATAAGCCCAGTCTTATACATACTGAAGACCTTTTTTTTTTTTGCTATCAACTTTATTTTGAGACGGTTTTGTAATAGTCGATGGGAAAAAATTACCCTATCCTACTTTTTCAAATTTACCCCTCCCTGAAAACAAAAGCGTGTGCATCTATGCTTATAATTTTTATAGAATTTTTATAGCAACCGCATGAAGCTATTTGTCTCTCCTGATATTTTTTTTAAATGTGGGTTAACCTATTTAAAGTTAAGCCATCATGGAGTGAATTGGGGTCATTTTAATCGGATGTTGATATTCGCCACTTATTTCTGGGGTTTTGGGCGATTTGACCCTTATCCTTATAAGGGGCTGTTCACAAAGTATGTCACGCTCTTTACGGTAGGGGGGTTCGGTAAATCGTTACAAAACGTGACAAGAAATTTCCCGCGGGGGGTTGTATGTGGCCGAACGTGACATACAAAAAAAATTATGCATTTACACTCGAAATATTTTGCTTCAATATAAGAA
>JAABKK020018269.1:0-17894 GCA_011634745.2 Catotricha subobsoleta
TTTATAATTGTATCTCACAAAATGTATTATGTTAAACAAAATACTTAAATGAATAAATGAATTGAATTGAAATTGAAAAAAATTGAATTTAGATCTTCAAAAATATTTGTAAAAGCAGAAATAATATGTCTCGACAAAAAGTGTTTACCGATGTGTACTTATATGGAGGCTTGGATTGGAATGATGTGTTTGCTGGAATAGGGAGCTCGAGTCTTAGAATCCCCTCTGTAGTCAGCGCCCTTGGTTAGACGTGATGATAATTATCATCCTAAATTCTCAGGTGGAATAATGGCCGATTTATGTCTATTGAATATATGAATAATCTGTCAATAATTCATACATACATAAAATCGACCTTAAGCGTCTCTAAATCTATAAAATTCAAAAAATTATTAACTACTGCACCAATTTGTTCAAGTTTTATTTTTAAAGCGCAATTGATAATACAAATAGAGATAACTTCACTTTGAACTAGTATTTATATCTAATAAGAAAATCATTTAAATCGTAAGAGATCAAAATATGAAACGGACACATTTTTTTTTTATATTCTTCGTTACTTTTCGGTTTTCATATCATCGCTTCGTCACAAATGATAATGCTATCATTTGCATATATTATTTTGACGCTAAAATGTCAAGTACTTAAAATTAATTATTTCTTTTTTGGTAAAATAGTCCGTAAAATAACTAAAAGTGATTTATTTGAATATTAAAAATGATGTCAATAATAATATTTAGTTTTCTATTACAATATTCAAGTGCACTATATTTTCATTTAGGCGCAAAAGAGCGTACATGTTTCATCGAAGAAATTCCGGATGAAACAACTGTATTGTTGCACTACAAATTGGGTCTGCTTCATCCAGATTTAGGTTTAGTTATAACATCTGGTGGATTTGGTATAAAAACCGAAATAAAAGATCCAGACGATAAAATTATATTGTCTCGTGTATACAATGCTGGTGGACGAATCTCATTCACATCTCATATACCTGGTGAACATGTTATTTGTTTTTATCCAAATAATACAGCCAGCCATTTACAATTACGAGTTCATTTGGACATTCGAATTGGTGAACAAACTATCGATTACGCTAGAATTGTTCGAAACGAGCGGATGACTGAATTTCAATTACGCATTCGCCAGCTTCTGAATCAAGTTGAACAAATCACAAAGGAACAAAATTACCAAAGACAACGTGAAGAACGCTTTCGGAAAACAAGTGAAAATATCAATAGACTTGTATTTTGGTGGTCATTGGCACAAATTATTGTTTTGTTGAGCATTGGTTTTTGGCAAATGCAACATTTAAAGTGTTTTTTTATATCCAAAAAACTGGTATGAGAATTATTTATGTCCATTCTATGAATTGTATATATCTTTAAAAAAAAAAATAAGTATTTTAAGTAGGCAGTTGCATAATAACTCAATTCTGTAAATAATTAAGCTTTGTAGATACTCGTTATATTATTTGTTCATTAAATTATAAATTTTCGCATTTAAAACTAATCCAACATAAGTATTTTTATTTCATCTTATTCCAGTATAAAGCGGACATAACTTTTAGTTGATTTTGTTATAATTTTTCAGAAGTCATAACTTCCATTTCTGCTGACCAATTATAAGCTTATTACCTCCAAATGATTTGGAATAATTGAATTCTGTATATAAATTGGGAACTTTTCAATTCGTGTACGAAACGTACGAAACGTCACGAATGTTTCTTTTCAAACAACAAACTAAAAATATGCTTACGATTACACTATATGGAACTCTACTGTCAGAAATAATTTGAAATTAAATTAACGAGAAATAGGCATCTTTATACTTGAGAATTAAGAAACTATGATCAATGGATTCCACGGGTAATGAAATTTCGAAATATTTCCATTTCCAGTTTGAGTGCATTTGAATATTGTAATTGTAATTAATATATAATTATGAATTTACTGAAAATTGATAAGTTAACCTAATTGCAGATTATATACATATAATATATGGTCAAGGCTCCGATCTGTCACGTTACATTCACACGCATATTTTGGCCAATAACTTGAAAAAAAAATCAAAATACTAATAATTTTCTGATCGCTTAATATGAAGATCCCAACCCAAAGGCCTACATTTCGTACATACAATTTTTTTTTTTGTATCTTTGATAGTTTAGGAAATTTTGTAACCTGGCAGACACTCTTAAACGCTTATGGCTCCGAAACCATCAGAGATACAAAAAAAAAAACTTTGTATATACGAGATGTAGGCCTTTGGGATCTTCATATTGTGCGATCAGAAAATTATTAGGATTTTATGTTTTTTTTGTCAAGATATTGGCCAAAATATGCGTGTGAGTGTAACGTGACAGATCGTAGCCTTGACGATATACAGAAAAAACAATTTGATAATTAAGTAAGGAAATATACTTAGATGTCTTGCACCTTGCAGCAAGTGTAGTGAATAACAAATAATTAAATCTAAGTAATAAAATATTTCTGTCTAAATGTAAAATTACTAAAAAAAAAAGTACATAATTTAATATGGCCGTTACACATTGAAAATAATTAACCTAAATATGACAAAAGTCGAAGCATTTGATAATCTGTGTTGGTATTTTTTTTATTTTCATCGACTGGGATTTATCCATATAACTATTTCGAGATAAGCAAACGTCAATTTTTTTTTTTTTTTTTATTTATTCAGTAAGTATACACAAATAGTAAATAAATATTTAAAAAAAAGTAGACTTATTAAGTTATTTATAATATTTTGTAAGTAAACTTGAAAATATGTATTTACTGCTACTTAAATTTCATCAAAACATTTAGAATTCAGATTAATAATTGGTTAATAATACAGAATCTCAGAAATGTTTTTAGAATTAAGTGTGTTAACCCTAAATATTTGGTAAGCAATTTAGTTGACACATTTTCTTAATTTCCTTTGTTTATCAATTCATTTTATTGAAATTTTCATTGTAAAATAAATTCCAAATTGATCAGGGGAATTCCATTTGTATCCAAGGACCGTGAATTACGTGTTGAGGCTATTGGTGAGATTCTTGCAAATGGAAATTATGATGTTGTTTCATTACAAGAAGTTTGGTCTGAACACGATTATCAATATTTAAAAAAACGTACGGAAAATATTTTACCATTTGCTCATTATTTTTACAGGTAACCATTTACTTTTCACAATATACGTACACTTTACCATTAAATAAACAAAAGACTAACCAAATAATTGTAAATAATAAATAATTTCAGTGGTGTATTTGGTTCTGGATTGTGTATTTTATCAAAATATCCAATAACAACAACGCTTTTTCATGCATGGTCTGTAAACGGTTATGTTCATCGAATACAACACGGTAATAATTGTGAAATCTATCTTAATGTGTGGAGGTAATTATTAAGCAATGTTTTGATTTTGGACTTAGGTGATTGGTTTGGTGGTAAAGGTGTTGGTTTGTGTAAAATCTTAGTTGAAGGTCACTCAATCAATGTTTATATAGCGCACGTAAGTAAATCTTTTTTTTTTTTTTTTAAAATTGAATAATTTGTGTTTTGTTACGAAGTATAGACTCTGATAAAAGTACCTTACCTACATAATACACTTCAATATAAATGTTTTCTTATAATTTTCAATCTTATAGCTTCATGCAGAATATAATCGAGACAGTGATGATTATAATGCACATCGTATTGTGCAAGCATTTGACACAGCTCAATTCATTGAAACCACACGTGGTGACTCAATTTTACAAGTATTGGCTGGAGATTTGAATACCGAACCTGGTGATTTAGCTTACAGGTACAAAATGATCATCCATGTGGAATTGAAAATAATTCACAAACATCTTGTTTAAACTAAAATTGTTTCTTTTCCTTAAGAGTATTACTAGCGACATCAAAATTAAATGAAAGTTACAGTCAATTATTAGGTGAGATCGGCACAAATGAATGTGCCCACAATACATATACAGCACGGGAGACTAGAGCAATATTACCAAATGGAAAAAGAATTGACTATATTTTACACCGAGGTGGTGTTAACTATGAGGTTAGAATTTAAATTTCTATCTTACCGAACATAAATTTGACGTGAAAACTAATCGCTAAAATTTATTCCATTTTCAGAGTAAAATTCTGGAATACAAGCTACCATTTCCGGAATTTATACCAAATCATCGAATTAGTTATTCAGACCATGAGGCAGTACACTCAAAGATATTAATCACTAAGCAATCGCAGACCGATGAAACTGTCACTTGTCGAATGGAAGACATCGTCCAAACCACTGATTTTGAAAATATACTGCAAGAATGTATTAGGATTTGTGATGAAATTTTAAATCGCTTAAAATCACATAGACGTACCTATTTCATAATGGCATTTACGATATTCGTTATACTGCTATATATGATGGATATTTATGCTCCGTATGGATATAAAACATTGTATCTTATAGTGAAAGTATTTTTAATTGGTTTAAAAATATTTTTCATATTTATGGCAACAATATGGAATTCAATTGAATATAATGGAATTTTGTCGGGCAAATTGGCTATGGAAATGTCATTAAAAAATATTGCAATTGAACGAGAACATCGGAATCCATTCCATTTTAATAAAGATTGTCTCTGAATTGTAAATAATGTTATTTAGTTTATAATTGAGAAAAATATTCTGTATTTTTCGAAAGAGTCTCGCCCCATTGAAAAATTATATGTATCAAATTTATGAA
Source organism: Catotricha subobsoleta (assembly GCA_011634745.2). Classification (NCBI taxonomy): domain Eukaryota; kingdom Metazoa; phylum Arthropoda; class Insecta; order Diptera; family Cecidomyiidae; genus Catotricha; species Catotricha subobsoleta. The sequence goes on from JAABKK020018269.1 coordinate 4,744, forward strand.
GTAAAAAAAAAAACAAACAAAATATTTAATGAGAAATGGATTGATTTTCATTTAATTAGGTTTTCCGTCCTCTCAGAAATTTGTAATAAAATCAAGAAGACAATATTTAGAATATAAAATATTAATATTTTATTTAAATAATAAAAATACAACCTGGCTAATAATATCTACGCTAGTGTTTTTGTTTTTTTTTTTTCTATAAATATAAATTTTTAAATGTAAATTATTTTATATTATAATGTTTCACTTAACTTATTAAAATATTATAATTATTATTTTGTAAAAAAGCTGCTTTTTATTTATATCCAATTCTAAAATATTTTTTTTTTCGAATAATTAGTTAATTTAATTTTTTTTTTGTTTTTTTTTTTTTAAATATTTGGCTTTAGTTTTTATTTATAATAATTTTTCTTTTTTTGTTTTGATCGATTTAAAACTGATGAAAAGATTTTTAAGTTTATAGTTTTCATATCTAAGTATATTTGAAATAATATTTGTTATGGATGTATTCCAAAATGCTCATTTCAACCCAATCATGAGTTTTGTTTTAATAAAACCTGGGCTTAAAACAAGCATGGAAGTTAAAAAGGGAAGAAAAGAAAATTGAAAACTTAACGAAATTGGAAAAATTTCATCAAAAACAGGTGTTTTTTTTTTCTTTTGTTGGATTGATGAGTTGATGACTGATTATTTTAGTATGAATAATTGTTGAAATGATTGAAAACTATTTAATTCTCGAATTTTTTATACTCAGTTTCATTTATCTAGTGACTAGCTTAATGAAAAACACATTCTCCTTTATAAGTAAATTAAATAAATAGCCAGCCCCTTCAAACAAACATTATTCATCATGATTTTGTCATTTTGTCATGGATAAAATATCAAAATAAGACTATAAATAAATATATCTGGCAGGCTCGTATGATTTGTAAATAGAATTTCACAATGAAGATCGAATACAAATCTCTTATTCTCTCAAAAATGACTGGATTCACAATTTTTCAATAAATCTATTTATCTATTTATTTAAATAGAGTATTTGGGTGGCTATTGCAGCGATTAACACAATTCAATATGACATTGACTAAAATAGAATATAGATTAGCAATCGGTAATCAAAACCTATTCATATTAAATATTCTTTTTTTTTTTTGTCACATCATTATTTGTTGTTTAGCACGTTAATAGCAAACTAGACACAAATTATAATTTGTTAAAATAAAATTAAGCACAAATTCAAGAGAAATGAAAATAATATGTAGCGGCTACGTACATTTTATCTGTACAGTAAAGATATGTCGGTAATGGAAATGATGACATTGTGGATTATAAATATTATTATTATTATTTTTTTTTAAATTTCTAATTTCAAAATAAATCATGAAAATTTTTCATATCACAATTTAAGTTCCCTCATAATATTACAATTGGATTATCTGCCAAATTTGGCAAGCAAATTGGTTTTAAAATTGGTGTTTGATGTCAACATCTCGGATTCACGCATCATGCCTTATTATTTAAACGAGAAATAATGAAAATCTATATGGTAAACCGATAAATTGTTAATTCACTTCTTATGTTCAGACTTACACATTTTAAATTATTATTATAAAATATACAAATAATAAAACAACATTAATCTAGAAGGAATCGTTACCAGACGAAATATTCTTATACTTTAGGATCACCTTTATAATTAATTCTATCTTTTTCAATGCCTCTCACATCAATGCCCATCATTTCTTCGGTGGGTGTACTCAACCAATCACTAGCATTACTATCTGATTTTTTGATATTTGTTCCGTTTATTGTGCCGCCCGTTGCGCCATCATAGCCTGATTCACTTTTTGATGTATTATCACTGGATTTATCGTTTCGAATTGATGATGATCCAGACGATGGTTGATTTTGTTGTAAAAAATAATTTCCAGCTATTTTCGGTAAACCATATTGCGGCGAATAATCTTTTTTCGGTTGATTTTGCTTAATAATATTAATTCCATCATTTTTGCATTGTGTAGTTTGACCAACAATATCGAATGCACCATATCGATTTTTTGGTGGTAGTGTTGAAACAGCATTACTCGATGCATTACTATCTGGATAACATGCTGATGTTGATGGCATTGGAATTGCACTATGATTTCTTGGTATAAGATAATCCGCTTCATTTGAAGTACCACGCGTTAAATGATATGAGGATCGACCACGTAATCGACGACTTAATGAACTGCCAACTACCCCTAAATGTTCGGTGACATCTTGTTGAACATCAGTTAAATCCCACATTGCGGCCAATGCATTAAACCATGTGCGATCTGTACCATAATCTGGAATGTTTATATGAAATGGATCATGTGGAAAACTGTATTTATGGGCTATGGCAGCTATAAACATTTCAATGCAGATCAAGAAATTCTGTAAAATCAAATCATTTTATTTATTTGGTTTTTATTTCTTATTTTAGTTTAATTATCATATTTACTTGTAATTTTCCAGATAAAATTTTATAGTCGTTATCATCATCTGATCCAAAAATATTTTTAATATAACCGAAATACACGAAGAACATAATAAAAACGCCTTGGCTAAAATTGAAAAACAAATAATAAAAGATAAATATGTATAAATGCATTGAGCCGCTCAATAAATTGTAATTTCTCTGCACAGATATCAAAGGTAAGTCATTACTTACAAAAATGAAAAGAAGACAACAGCTTTAATGCACAAAAATTTTGGAAATGGTTTCATCGGCCTTAGTTCATCCTAAAAAAATTAATCAGCAATGATTCATTAATAGTACAAAACTTTCAAATCAACATTATTTTATTCTTATCTTATTGAAATGATTATGACTATAATTGTAATAAATACAAACCTTATTAGCTTGATAAAATAATACCAAACAATACATTGCAACAAATTGAGAAACATTATTAATAGCGACAATATATGGAAAAGCAATGTCACCAGAAAAGCTACCTTCACCATAAACACCATTCCATTCACAAACGCTGAAAATAAAATAAAATAAAAAAAAATTGATAAAAATTTGATATCTTCCAAATATGAGTCATTCGTTAATAGAGTTTTATTTACACTGATATTAAAGTAGTTATCGGTCGGACAACCGTATATTGTAAGATGCCATGTTTACAATTATGAACAAATTCGCGTCCCATTTCCCATGGTTGCATACAACATAATGGAAATATATGTTTAACCGGTGGTTTATATTCTAGTGTGGCCTCTAAATCCATTTCCAAATTCAAAAAATTCAATAGATACGCCATAAAATTATAAATAACATAAGCTTCATAAACTTCACGCACACAATTCAAATAAAAGGAATGTTGAGGATAAATTAATCCAAACCACTGAATGAATCCAACATGTAAATTAAATTAAAAAGAAAAAATGTAGGTATTTAGTATTTACATATGTTTCTTTACAAAGGTATTATATATAAAGAAAAAAATCAATATATTAGATTACTTACCGCATTTAATGCATAAATTGGTACCATCCATAAAATTCGTATAATCGGTTTTTGCAATATCGGTTTTGTAAAATGGATAATGTGCTGCATTATATGCCATATGCATATTGGAAATGTTGTGAAAACAAACAAACCACCAATCAATATTAATTGATCATTTTTTTTAAAGCCATCTTTAACCGTATTTATAATTAGCAGTGGTAGCACTATTATCACAAATAAACCATATAATATTATTAAAATTGGACGTATCCAAAGATACCATCGTAAACAAATAGCATTCCAACTGATACACATTCTTTACAAAAGTGATGGTTGATCGTTGATGGCAAAATCTCTTTGTTTAGATGTTGTCGATTTATATATGTGAAATGTTGTCGTATGTAGTAAATTCCGCTAATTTGTAACTAATCGCGAAAAACAATAAAGAATACAATTTCTTTTTTTCATATGTACAAATGCAAGAGGCACATCACTTAAGGTCAATTATGTGTGATACACTGTTTTGAAATCTTAATACTGATTACACGTATTTCGTATTACATATATTTTCTATTTTTCGTTCTTGTTATGAAAATGAAATAGATAAATATTGTTGTTTATTTTGAGTTATTATTATTGTTTTTTTTTTTCTTCTTCAGAGATTAGATGTCAGTTGTGACAGTTCGTAACTGACATGTGAATATCCACGATTTGAAGTTATCAACGTATATTACCTTATTTATATCGTACCTATAGTCATCGCATTAAAGACAATGTAGACTCGCCGTGGTGGCGTATTCAGCGACCAAACATAACTTTGTCACGTGACAAAGTTTATATTTATTTATCCTCATTTTGCGAAAAGCGCCATTTTCAAAATTAATATTTTTTAAGTTAAATGTTATAAATTTAATATAGTAATAATATAAAACCGAACACAGCAAACATAATTATATTTTAGTATTGGTTTGTTTTATTTAAAAAATCCATCACGTAACAAAACAAATTTGTCCACCCCCCCACGTCGTAACAAATCGAAGCATTTTCCGATACTCCCGCTCTCCCATATCAAAGCGTTACGTACTTTACGAACGTTCCCTAAGCGATAACTTCGAGCTCTAGTAATAAAAATTCAGTGGGGTCGATTTTCTATCTTTCAGTGTCCCACTCCCGCAGAACTTTGTTTTTTGACATTTGAGACGTTTCTTTTGAATTTCATAAATTTCATAAATGTCAAGTATTTTTATGTGTCAAAGAGAAGTATAATTAGAAAAATACAAAGAAAACTAACGTCTCCAGATTTAGTCATTTATGATGATTCCATAGATTTCAGACATCCCGTTGATGGCGCTGCTATATAAAAATGGCAATTTCTGTATATTTATAGAACGATTACTTGACAGCAGCTAGTTAATAGTTGAGATGTTTTTTTTTACATATAATTTAGTGGTGGCGCCACTCCTGCTTTTTGGAAAACAAGACATGCAGCGCCTCCAAAAATATATGACTTTCCATAAATTGCTCAACAGAGAACTAACGTGTAGTAATCGGTCTATTGATTGATTTCAATTTATTCCTCGAAGTAAATGTCAAATCTAAAATTTAAAAAATATATAGAATCTCTGGGCTATTCCATATTAGATATTATTTGTAGTTGTGTTTAATAGATTCAATTGTATAGAGGAACAGACAGGGGCGCCGAGTTTGTTCTTAACAAGCGGGTGCAAAGACGAGAAAAAATGTCAATAAGAAATACCAGTTTTTTATCTGTACCTTTATTTTTTTTAAAAATGAAGTAGATTTTGTGAATTTTCTTTTTTTTTACATTTTTTCTGGATCTCAGGTTTCAGTGGACGGATTTTGATGGTCAATATACCAAAAGACGTAGAATTTTTTATTTAATTTTGGAAAAAAATAAAGAATTGGTTTCTTAGTATGAACCTAATGATCGTTCCTATTCAAGAAAACGTGGGATTAGAAAAACATTAGAAAAAAATATGATTTTTTTATTTTTCTCAGGATTGAGTGGACGGATCTTGAACAAAAAGGTATATATTCTCACAAAAACAAAATTATGCGTCTATTGGTAGGTTGTTAATCAATATCCGACTACTGATTCCAGAGAAAAAGTGGAATGAACAAATTTTGTTTGAAATAAATTAAGAAAACATTAATATTTGTTTTGTGTTCCATTAATTTTATAGTTGGGTGCATTTGTATACGTTTGCACCCGACATTGATTTCTTGTGGGTGCAGGTGCACCAATGCCACCTAGGACTCGGCGCCACTGGGAACAGAGGGCGCTAAAATAGTAATGGGCGCACATCCAAATTTCTGAGGCAGGGATAGGAACGAAGGGACTTCAATGATTCCAAGGATTACCCTTCAGACAAGCGTTCCGGCATCTATCTCTAAGAAATGTTATTGAGAAATATATTCTTTAGGTTTACGACTTTACGAGTACAAAAAATTGACCAAGAATGCTTGAAATTTTTGTTAAGATTTCGATAGCACCCTACAACTATTGCGCAACCCGAATTTTGGATATTCGAAAAAAATTGGTTTTCTGTGAAGAGTATAATGTAAGCCCCAGTTACAGTCGTTGTTTTTGACGTTGTATAATCGAATGTTTTTCATGAATGCAAATGTATTAGTTTTTTTTTTTATGGAGATGTGAAATTATGAACCAATCAGGTATCGTTATTTGATATAACGCATAAAACAACTGATGTTTTACAACGCTGAAAACAACGACTGTAAAATATGACATACCAAAATATTTATCCAATACATAATTCGTACTTCATTCACTATGCACATTTTCATAATAAAATGTTGGCGGTACTGTAATGAATAATAAAAACGAACATAGCATTGGAAACACCACCGCGCAACAAAAAAAAAACGTACGATCATTGCGATACCGATACCGCAACCGCATACTTTTCTCGTGTTAAAAATTTACTACACATTGTACTGGTTGAGTAGAAAAATAGCCGCATTAAAACGTTGAGAGGTGTTTCATTTGTCTGAAGTTAAATTGAATTTTAATTAGATAAAATAGTTAATTATTACCCAAATTTGTTTGTGGTATCTTTTCGTGACTAAATTACAGTAAGTATCAGTAGTTGAATTTTGTCATAATCGAGATTTTCGTTCATATTTTTCCCCGTCAAATATATATCGAATAGTTTTTTTTTTTTTTTCATTTCTTTTGTACGGAAAAAATGTTAAATATGGTCTCGGGTGCATAAAGAAATAATAAATTTGTAAGGCTTTGTGGGGTGGCATACAACACACTACACACAATCTAACTAAACAGTGGATATTAAATATTGAATCCAATGAAATGCAATAATTTATACAAACGGTGTGTGTTGATTTAATATTTTATAGAATCGATGATGAATGTTTTTTTACGTCTTTTTTTTTTCTAATTTAAATTGGATTAAAATTGATTATGGTTTTATCTTTTTTGGTGGTGACACGGTACCAGAAAATTAAGACTTAATTGTTCCCAATCAAAATTCCCTTCGCTTGCAAAAAGTTGTGAATTTAGAAAATTATCATTTTTTTTTTTTTGTTCGTCTCTATATAAATCGAATATTCTAGTTACATATTTGTGTTGAGAACACTGTTTACCATGCTCAAATCATGTTTTCACGTACAAATTTATATTATGTCGTCGGTAAAATGTGAGAAACAATGACGTTTTTCCATAATTACATCATAAATATTAAGTACGGGCGGTCATTGAATCTATTTAGTTAATATTATCATTGCATCCAATTGTGTGACTGACTATTGAACAAAAGGAAGAAAAAAAAAAAAAAAGTTTTATTCAAGTGAAATTTGTGCGTGAAGTAAGGCCGCTTATCAAAACGTACGTGGACCAATAATATAACAGGCAAAATGAAAATAGGTGTGCACAATAATGAAGTCTTACCAACAATTTTTTTTTTGATGATTATCTAGAATTATAAATTTACTTACTTACCGATTCTTATCTATATTGTTACAATTATTATTTTTTTCAATTTTTTTTTTTTTCTTTTGTTCATCTGAAAGTGAACGACAAGTGTCTAATTGAATTAATTTACGCAGATTTTTGATAAAACTAAACGACCAACATTTTTTTTTATATTTTATATGTAAAATTTAAGTAATTCTTTTATATTTCTTTTATGCTTTTAATTTCAATTTATAAAATGCGGGTAGTTATCACAAATTGGGGTTCCTTATATGAATTTGCAATTGGTCTTCCACCAAAGAATATCAATCGAAAGAAGTTGTAGAGAAAAGAAAAGAAAATCTTACCTACATGAATTTTGAAATTCAGTGATAACGATAATTATAACGAACCATTTGCTAATTCTCTTGTTAACGATTCGTTTCGAGCCTATCTATTGATTTACATCCGCATTTCGCATTTTGTATGAACGGTACCGTTAAAGAGCAATAAACATCTGTAACTCTATAGCAGGTCTACTCGTTCTGGGTGTTACTACATATAGGAAAAACTATTTTCACACTTCCTAAGTATTACTACATATTTTTTCATATTCATTTTTTCCGGTTTAAATAAAACTAACTACATTTTCTTGTATTTTTTTGTTTCTATATGCGCGGTTTTCTAAAGAAATCATTTTGTGTTAATCGGTTTGATCTAAGTGTGCCCCCTCGACCATTTTTTTTTGTAATTGTGTGTGTCTGTGTGTGTGTGTGTCTGGATGTGTGTATTTTTTTCTCTTTTATTAATTTATGCTTCTTTCCTACCGACAAAAATGTTTTGTTCAATTTGTAAAAAAAGAAATAAATATCAATGTAAATCTTTCAAAGTGGGGTTTCTAAGCCGGTTGTTTTATTATGAAGTATTTCATTCACTACCCTTCTTATAAACGCTATTTAAATAGCAATTTATTTCTAGTTTTATATAAAAATAGAATACAACAATTATAATTTTTCGTACGTAATTATTGTTTTTTTTATTTTATTTTATTTTTTATTATTATTATTATTTTACAGAAATGAAACTTTGGCACTCCCTGCTGTTTTTAGGGCTATTAACAACAAGCCTGTATGCAAATGATGATGTTGAAGTTGAAGTAGAAGACGAGACAATTGTAAGTAAAATTCATAAAAAAACAACAACAACAGAAACTTTTTGTCTGTTCTGTTCGACGAAAACCAAACATATCTTTCAAAACCATGTTTTTTAATTTAAAAAAAAAAAAAAGAAAAGCTTTACATTTAACGATTAATAATTAACATTTCTCATAATGCAGTCAAGTAAAATTATTTAAAAATAAATTTGAAACATTGCCCATTTTGCAAATATCTTTCTTATTTAAATCACTTGTTCAAATAATGAATGATTGAATTTTATTTTTTACCGGTTGTTCTAATTATGAATTCGATCACATTTATGCAAATTGGAAACAATTTTTTTCTCTCGAAAAGTAAGTGATGTTAATGTTAAGTATATTTATAATATGTTGAATTACGGTCATTATAAGCTTAATAAAATATTTTTAAACTAAACAATGAGCGATTTTGTCTAGACAATCTAATTGCTTAATAATCGAATGGGATAAATTTTAAATGATATATATTTTATTGCATTGATGTATTGTAAGAATATCTTACAATTAATAGCAATAGGTAAATTCTAAATAAAATATTATGAGTTTTTCATCAAAACCATGCTTTCTTTCCACTTTATTTGAAATTATCATGGAACAACAAAACAGAAAACAATTGATTAATTTATTTCTATATATTTTAAGGATCAACCAAAACCTGAGCCCGAAAACGATGAGGCTGTGTATTACCAAAGTCCATATATTGAGCCAGGTAAATTTTACTTTGCTGAACATTTTGATGATGCACAAACATTTGATGTAAAATGGATAAAGTCTGAAGCAACAAAAGGTGATACTAATGAAGTATACGATGGTGTTTGGTCAGTTGAAGCACCGGAACGTACTCTACTAAAGAATGATCTTGGTTTAGTGCTTAAAAGTAAGGCTAAACATGCTGCTATATCGTCAAGACTTGTGAAACCATTTGTTTTTTCGGAGAAACCGTTTATTGTTCAATATGAAGTTCAGCTACAGGTTAGTGGTGGCTTGAAGAGGAAATTGTGATTTATTTGTTTGAGCAAATTATAATTATAATTATTATTATTTTTATAATAGGAAGGGCAAGATTGCGGAGGTTCTTATATTAAGTTACTTTCTTCTGGCAAGGAGACAACTGATTTAAAAACTGTAATTACGATTTATTTAAAAAAAAAAAAAACATTAGCTATGCATTGAATTTGTTTCTAACTTTTGTGTCATTCTTCTTTCTTTTCTGTTTTTTGCATATTAGTTCCATGACAAGACACCGTACACAATTATGTTTGGCCCAGACAAATGTGGAAATGATATTAAATTGCATTTCATTTTCCGACATGTAAATCCGCTTAATGGCACAGTGACCGAAAAGCATTGCCGTAAGCCTAAGTAAGTACATATTACACAACAATTTCGATTTCATTTTGCTCGCCCATATTTTGTTTAGTGTGTAACTAAATAATATTTTACAGAGAACGCATTGAGGAACCATTTAAGGACAAACAACCACATTTATATAGACTTACCATCAGACCCGATAATAGTTATGAAATTCGTGTAGATCATAAAATTGTTAATGAAGGCTCATTGCTAACTGATTTTGATCCAGCTGTTAATCCACCAAAGGAAATTGATGATCCAAGAGATTCAAAACCAGAAAATTGGGATGAAAGAGAAAAGGTGATTATTTATTTATGCATATTGAACGATATTTAAGCCGGAATATTATATACCTAATGTTTTATAATTGTTATGTTCATTTTTAGATTGCTGATCCAAACGCCGTCAAACCAGAAGAATGGGATGAAGATGCACCACCACAAATACCTGATACAAGCGCTAGTAAACCAGAGGGTTGGCTCGATAATGAAGAAGAAATGGTATATGATTCAACTGCTGTAAAACCTGATGATTGGGATACGGAAATTGATGGTGAATGGGAAGCACCATTAATAAACAATCCAGTTTGTGAAAAAGCGGTTGGCTGTGGTTTGTGGAAGGCACCACTTGTTTCGAATCCGAAATATCGTGGAAAATGGCGTGCACCATTAATCGATAATCCAAATTATCAAGGAAAATGGGCACCCAAACGTATTCCAAACCCAGATTTCTTTGAAGACCATCAACCATTTAGAATGACAACTATTGCTGCTGTTGGTATTGAACTTTGGTCAATGTCAAACAATATCTTGTTTGATAATTTGATTATTACCGATGATGAAACAGTTTCTGATGATTGGGCATCACAAACTTACGATTTGAAAAAGAAACAGCTCGATAGAGAAGCCGTAAGTATTTTTTTTTTTGTTGTTCAAACTATAACAAGTTCTCGTGGGGTATGATCTCGCAAAAAAAAAAAAAATAAGAACTAAGTCCAACTTTTGGTTTTTTTTATGAAAAAGTTGAAGTTAAGTTTTCATACGCGGATATTTAAAATATTTCTGATTTAAAATTTAAGCAGTTTTTGTTTAAAATTTATATCTAAATTAGTTTTCTTTTCTAATTTAACAAATATTAAAACAAATAAAAAAAAATATTATCGTTTAAAATTAACAAAAAGATATCGCTCTGGGATCGTGCAATGCGTCACATTAACTACCAACCTGGATGGTGGGCATTATATTTCGTTTATTGTTCAATACCAATTATAATTTATGGCGGTTATTTGTATCGAAGATCTAAGGACGAAAATGAGGTAAAGCTCAATAGTTGCAGAACCCAAAAACAAATTTATTTAAAAATTTCTTTAGAACTATTAAAATGCTTTACTTTCATTTTCCTGGTGTATATTTTTAATCAGCCAATCGCATTGTAGGTGTTGAGAAACTTTGATGGTTTTGCTAATTGAATCATAAATTAGTTTAAAGTTTGTTTGTTTGTTTTATTTTTTTATTGCTAATCAAACCCAACTGAACCCAAATAAATAGTTTATTGACTGCTAGTAAAATGCTTAAAACCGCTCCGATATTTTATTGCTATTCGTTTTTTTTTTTAGGAAACATTTGTAAGTAGAATATTGAAAATCACCGACGACAAACCTTGGCTTTGGGCTGTATTTATTTTAGTTGGTGGATTACCGCTAGCCTTGTTCCTATACTTCCGTTTCTCAACTAAGGTATGTAAAATTAATTCTGCAAATCGCTAATCTTTATTTTATTGTGCAAAAACACAGAAATAGATCGTTTTAATCATTTAAATATTTGAAATTAAATTTCCATAAAAAAGGAGAAACCATATGAATCTACGAAAAAAACCGACGATGTACAACCCGATTTTGAGGAAGAAGAAGAAGAGGAAGAAGATGATGACGTTGATAATGTTGAAAATGACGATACAAAAAAACCAACTAAAATAGCTAGTCAAAAAACTACCAAAAAGTCTGATTTAGATGAACCATTAGAAGATGCATCACCGGCTGTAGATGAAAATAAAGCCAATGATGATGAAGTTCATGGTGATGATACAGATGAACACAATGCTGAGGTTTGTTTTCACATTCAATTTAATTTAATTTCCGTATTTTAAATTTAGTATCATGTTTTTCTCTTTTTTCTTTTTCTTCATTAGAATATTGTTGAATCCCACAACAGACCAAATAGTGAGCCACCAGCAGAGGGTACTCGAAAACGTAAACCACGAAAAGAATAATAAAATTTATTGGTGACTATATGATGTGTATGGATGAACAAACGTATTATGTGTATGTATTGTATATGTGAGCGTGTAATTCCGTGTGACTGGATGAGTTTATTGAATTAGTAAAAATAATTTAATATATTTTTCTTTTAAAATGAAATTTATTTTCATTCTTTTTTTTTTTTTTTTCTCTCGTTTATTTTATAATTTAATGAGACATGTGTGTGTGTGATGTATAATTTTAGGATGTAATGCATTTTGTATTAAAAAATAAGTAGTACCTAATTGATTATTGAATATTTTGCATTCGGTATTATATTTCGTGCGAGATTTATTTCCACAACATTGTTGAAATTTCCAGGCTATTTGTTATATTCATTTAGATACAACAACCATATAAGTTTTACTTAATAAATAAAGTTGCTAATATCGAATTTGAGTGTTTTTTTCTTTTTATATTTAGGTATAGGCGCTCAATTTCATTTGTGCGAGACAGCCATTTTAAAACGAAAAATCCGTTTTTATGATGAGAAAATCGAAAATCGAAAATCGAATTCGTGAAAAATTTCTTAACGACTATTTGGTCCCCCGACTCAGACTTTTATTAAGTATTTGGAATTGGAAAAATATCTATCTATAAAAATAAAATACATAATTGAAATGCGATTGTGGTGAATGTTTTTTCACTGCAGACCTGTTGGACTCTTATGTTATATGCTTAGAAATGTAAATCAATTTTATCTCAAGTTGAACAAAAATACCGAAGCGCAGCACTGCATCTGGATATTTTTCAATATCGTCACCGATTAACAAAATATTTTTCTGACCGACAGTGAATTAATATGTTTGTGATATTTGTCTATAGTTTGCAGTATTTGCAAAGATGATTTCATTCAAATGACGCAAGTTAATTAGAT
>JAABKK020018280.1:0-19518 GCA_011634745.2 Catotricha subobsoleta
ATTTCAGACCAATTCTGATTTTTCTGTCAACAGTAATCTGGAAAATTCGAACTTCGATTTTTTATTGCCACCCTAATGTATATATTAGGATGGTCTAAAATGTTTGAAATGATCGGATTTGTTGCTTAATAGATAGTACCAGTCCTCAAAGTAACTTATACAAATTATGCGTTCGACGCATATGAGGCTCAAGAGCGATTTATCTCAAAATTTTGATATGTAATGCTCTTAAATTATGTTATAATTGAGATTAATTTATTATAAATATCAAAAGTGTTTTAACAGTATAATTTGTCTAAAGGGTTCATAAGATTATAGTAAAAATTTGGTAAATTTGGTGAATTTGGGACCATTCGTTTAGAAATCATGTTATTTTAAAGTTAAAATTTCTCACATATTTTCCGAAATTTTCAAATGGCAACTAGATTTCTCAATTCTTTCCCCAATAAGATAAGTTTATACTGGATAGGTAAACAATTTAAATTTCTCAACAGTTTAACGATTAGCTCATTTGATCAGCAATTACGGAAGTAATTTTACTGCATGAAACATAGAGTAGTCATTTCATGCAAACTTAATAATATTTTTTTTTCTTCTTTTATCTATTCAAATACTTAAAACATTATTATTTTTATTTATTAGTTAGATAATTACTTCACTAGCCAGTATAGATTTATCTTATTTGGGAAAGAATTTAACAGAGAAATCTAGTAGTTATAACTATTAGAATTATAACTTTAGATTTACAGGAATAAAAAAGAAAAGATGATGATTTAAGATAATTTATAGTTTATTCTTATTAGATGTTTTAATAGCTGTATATCTTATGAGGTTATGATTAAAAAGTAAAAATGTAAAATGTCATAATTAAAATATAAGTAATAGAGTGCGTTCAATATGTATATATAGCAGATTGAAGATATGCTATATAATGATTGGTTTACATGATTAATATTATTAGTATTACATATTATTATGAGAATGTAATATTATTTAATAATTCCAACAATAACCACATAGTTATACAATATTGAACGCATATTTTGCATAGGTATCTGTTAATCAACAAGTCTTTATATATTTCAAATTTCTTTTAGTTTTTGGACCACCCTAATATAAATATATATATGTATAGGTATATATTATATTATACAAAAAGTATATGTAGCTAGGTATAAATAAAAAATAAAAATAAAATGCAACGCACATATGAATCTGTGACACCTCACAGCTCACAGGAACCCATCTATTTTATAATATTATATATAAAGAAAATTTCACGAGATAATCATATATACGATTTACTTACGTTATTATATTACTTTAATATTAAAACTAAAGAAAAAAAGAAATATACATCGCCGTCAAACAAAAATATTAAACGAACGAAAGAAAAGGAAAATTGTGTCATGTTAATGTTGCGTAAATATTTCTGTTTCGGTAGGTATTTGTTTTTTTTTCTCGGTTAAATTATTATTATTTTAAGGCTAAATAGGTTTTGGCACTTGGCTGTCATTTGCTTATAGCCATGATGTAATTGTAATTAGATGGATTAGTTGTACATACAATACAACTACTATATTATTATAAAAAAAAAAAACAATGCGTACAAAATTAATGATGATGATGATGATGGCGATGATAGTGGCAAAACTATTAAAGCACTTTGTCAAATTTACTAAATGAAGGAGGTAAGAGGGCCATTCATGAAGAAAACATAAATCCCCAACACGCAATAAATCTGACTTTGATATTGCTAATAAAATAATAGTAAAATTATTTAAATGGAAATTTGTTTATGTTTTGTCGCATGTAATTGACATTGTTTTATATTTTAGACAATGGAATGAGATGGCATGGACGAAGGACACATTTAACATTTGTTTTCGTTTTTATTATTTATAATTGCTTACAGTTTATTAACTACGTTTTTATTTAATAATAGCCCAAATGAAATGATTTAAGTTTAATAGCGTGTAAATTTAATCTTTTGGTCACACATTTATCAAGGTCGCTAATTATATAACTGTTGGCCAATTTTGAATTTCTTTTTCTGCGAATTTGATTTAATTGGCAAATAAATATATATCAACGATTTATTACAATAGATGACCTTTTTTACAATAAACAATAGGCATAGAGGGTAGATGAGAACTATAACATGATTGGTATGATTAATATACAGGAAGATAATCATTGTGTGTATTATTAAAAGATCACCTACATTACAAATATTACATATATATTATATATGTATAGTATATTATAGTATATGATGATTAGAAAAAGTATGGTTTTCTTTTCTACCAATAGAGATATATATTAGGGTGAATCGTAACGTGTATAAATTATTTTGAAAATAAGTTTAATTTTGATGTGCTTTTGAAGTTGTGAAAATTTCAATATCTGGAAATATTTAAAACACCGTTTTAAAAAAAAAATTGATCCACCCTCTAGTAAATATGGATGTTAAATGTATTAGTCATAGGCTGAATATTGAGTATAATAGTTTGAAAAATGACTCGGAAAAGAAAAACAGAATATTTATTATATGATTCATGAAATTAAAATAACAGAATAATAATTCTAGCTACATTTAAAAAGTTTTGGCTTTGAGTGATATTCGATTTTTATGTTAAAATGATATTCATCTTTTGGCATGAAATTTAAATGTACTAAATAATAACATTTTCTATTAACTTTCATGAAGATGAAGAATTTTCCATTTGGAGATAGTTAGCGAAACCGGCTTACAGCTGTTAAAGATGAAGTTCCAAAAGCTAATATTTGCTTATGTTTTACAATTCGCAAATGATTCACCTCTACAATTTAGGACAATTTGTTTTTATTATGTTTTTCAATTTTTATATATTTCAAAAATGCTCTACCGGCTTTGTTTGTAATGAAAAATTAATGATAAATGAGAGATAGAATTTTTGATTACATTTATGTATCAAAATTATAGTAAATCTAAATTCAATTAAAACAATATGAAAGTAAATTTGGTATTTGTTAAATATAATAGGTTATATATGTCAAATACGGTTTCATGTAAACACGTAATGATTAAGAAGAGGTCCTATTTTTAAAATTATTATTGTTTAATTGAGTAACGCAAATTGTGCTTATCATACATACCACAAAATAAATGTGTAGTGAAAATAATAAAGGATACATTTTTAAATATAATGATTATTTATCTGTATTTTGTTTGATTTTGTAATTGTAGAACAACAGCACGTAAAATCAAAACCCATATACCAGAAAGTACACCAAGCTATTATAGACGAGGGTGTCAAGGGGGCTTAAGCTCTAGAGCCCCCGTGAATCCACCGCATAGTATGGAGTTTTTACGTGGAATTTATGCATTTATGCAAGTGAGTAGATCATCGGTGAGTGTTGATTTTTCCATACTAACTAGAAAACTAATGTTTTATGTTTGTTCTTTCTATTTTGTGTGTGTATTTTGGAAATAAGTAAAACATTTTAATGCGGAAAGGAAAAATGAGGGTAACATTTTTTTTTAAAAAAAATAGTAACACATTTTGCGTAATGCGATTTTTTTCTTATTTTTTTGGCAATACCAAATTAGCCTATACAGCAAATTTATAAAATAGGCCGCATTATTTCAAATGCACATAGCACAAATTTTTATTGTAATTTTTCTGTTATAGGCAAATTATGTGAAAACCGATTCGGCTGTGTTTCGTTTACACACAAATGCAACTGTAATATTATTGGTAACATTTTCAATAGCCGTTACAACACGACAGTACGTTGGTAATCCTATAGATTGCGTACATACAAGGTATAAGCTTTTACTCACATGCTTAACATTGAACGACATCATACACATATATTGTGTCTCGACTAAAAATAAAAGCTTTTTCATTGAATGCATTTTTCATTTTCATTTTTTTTTTTTTTACATCATTTTCATGTGCAGAGATATTCCCGAAGATGTTCTAAATACATATTGTTGGATTCATTCAACATATACGGTTGTCGATGCGTTTATGAAAAAACAGGGTTTAGAGGTGCCTTTTCCAGGTGTAGATAATTCACAAGGACCACGAGGACCGCTTACAATAAAGCACAACAAGTATTATCAATGGGTAGCATTTACGTTGTTTTTTCAGGTATGTGATTTCATTAAACATTTATATTAAGAAAAAAAACCTTTTTTTTTTGTAATTCAAATGATCGATTGTGGCACGCCATCTATTGTTATTACTTATTAGTTTCTATATTAATTTACGATATTTGTTAAGCACAACGACAAGCATATAATTAGAAGAATGCATAATACGAGTACGGTCGGGTCTTGTTCGGAAGTATTAAAATAAAAATATTCTGAATAGGAGCTTTATATTTTCTACTCTCAAATATGGTCGTTATTTTAAGTAATATTTTGAATTTTCAAATAGTTTTAGTATTAAATATGTCACATATTGACATATCTGACTATTATGAAACTAGCAGAATCTCTTTCCGCAATAAATATTAAGTACTTACAATTTAAAGATTCTTATTTGTGAAAATATTTGCTTGCGTAAGGTAATGTACCCACCTATTATTAAAATTGGCTCAAAGATTAAAATTTAATTAAGAAAAATTAGCCAACAATAACTAAAAAATATTAAAGAAATTCTTGACAGAAGACAAATATGCTTAATGAAAATGATAAAATCGTAAATAAATTAAAAATTAATTCATAATTTATTTAAACGTACGTAAATAATATGAAAATAACGTGACAGGTAGAATTTTTATTATTATTTATATGTTTTAATAATTTTTAGTAATTATTAAATATTTTAAAATCAAATAAACTACTAAAAGGTAAAACATAAATTGTTGCTACTGCAGTAAGTAGTGGGCGAAAGATAAAATGATTTTTATTTAATCTTATTAAAAGAGAAAAAAATATATATATAAATATTAAGAAGACTTTTTATTAATTAAACAAACACACACGCATATTTCTTATTTTACTTTTTTGTGATGAATTTCTTCTAAAATCATAACATTTTAAGAAAACACCAATTAGTCACGGAAAATTACGATCAGATGAAAAGAAAAAATAATTTTACATACTTTTCTTTTGTGAGAATTTTTATTCAAAATTTTTAGTGATGCACAAGCTGACATTGAAACTTTAAAATTTGTGCAAATTAAATTTCTTGAGTAGGTAGTTTATGTCATATAGAGGACGTGTCGTGCACAACTGGTACAAAATGAAATTTTTACGTTTATGGATTCAATATGCATAACATTGTTATATGAACGACAAATTTACCTAAAAACATCATTTTGAAAACAAAACTTTTTTGAAAAAAAAAATAGAAAAGATTCAATATTTAAATACGGCTACAATGAACGAAAGCAAGTTTATTTATTTATCCATTTTGTTTGTGTTTGTATAAAACTGTAAATATAGAAAAAGAGTTAAAAATTTAAAATACTTTATAACTAGATTTACATGAAAAAATAGAAAAATAAAATTGTTATATTTCTTAACAAATTATATAATCCGATAACCAATTTCGAACAATTTAATGATCAACAAAATAAAACTATAAAACAAAAATATATTATAGATGTATAAAAATCTGCCTTGTTTATTAAATGAAATACTTTGAATTTGTTTTGCCTGTTAAACAAAAAATTTTGCAAAAAGAAAAAGTTTAAATTTTATTGAATAATGAAGGAAAGTAATTAAACTATTAATATTATATATCAGCATCCGCAAACAGTATATTGTCAGATCAACAAAAGATAGTCAGAATAATAATAGATAAAAACATTGCTTAATTGGTGTAGACTGTAGTTGTTTAAATAAATTCATCGATATTAATTTCGAGAAATGGTTTTTGTATTTACGTCATTTTTGAGAAACTTTAAATTTAAAATTTTTGTGAAAAATAAAGTATTGGATTCGTAGTTTTTTTTTATCCGCTTGTATTTTACTATATACAAAAATATGCACAATGAAATTTTTCGTTTTTATCTCGTCGGATTCAAATATGTGGAGGAAGGTCAAGATTTTTTTTGTTCATTCCGTATTTTCTCTCAAGATTTACTGAACTAATGGAAATCAAACCATGTATATTTTCTCGCGTACAAAATTCTGTGTCAATGACATATTTTCGACCACTAAATCCTCAGACCCAACATAAAAAAAAATTTTTTTTTAGGCTAAGTGTTTTTTTTTTGTTGACCAGATCGACCCAGTGCTCGATAAATACAAAAGTTTAGGATTCAATCTGGATGTTTATATATTGGTTCTATTAGGGATCCGATTTGATGGTAGAAGATGCAAAGTCGTGGAAATTCTTAGTATTTTATTTAGGAAAACTTAGAATTCCTTTCACTACTTTGGTTTTAACTAATTTTAGTTTATTCCCAATATAAGAAGAAAAATAATTTAAGTGCTAAGATGTTTGTGCGTGAGCCAAGAACAATAACAACTTAAATAAGCTGTCATTGGATTGGCATACTACTATATTTTTGTTAAAAATGTTACCACAGGGAAAGAACAAGATAGTACATTCAGTGGCGGATTGGGAATGTACCATTCTCACTGGAAAATGATCTCACGGCCCCATTTCTAAATGTGTAGAGCAAAAAAATTATCCCATTTACATTCTATCTAATCAGGGGTAGAATCTACTATCATATGAAGGTTGTTTTGGCGTCAACTATCCAGATAGTTAATTTTATCTTCTGATTGGTAAATATAGCTCCTCTTTAAGTAAATAATTGGTTGTGGTTATCCATCTGATGGGTGAATATAGCCCCTCTTTAATAATATTGATTAATATTAATTTTGAATAACCTGTCTACGATTCTGATAGTATTCAATAAATTATGTTCAGAATATCTATCCCTAAGTTACCCAAACCATCACACTCATACTCAACGATCTGCATATTGTAAATCATAGTTTGTAAATATAAATCCAGATTGATCAAGTCTAAAATCACAAATAATAAAAATCAAAACGAATGAACAAAGCAACAAGTAGAAAACAAAAATACTATTTCACAATCATACCTCTGATCATACAGTATGATTCATACTGAATTATTACTTTTAAACTGAACTACCTTGAACTAAATTTCTTTTACCTTTTGGAAATCAAATACAATTCTACTTAAAATTAAAATTATTAATTTTTGTTTTATTTTTTTATTTGAGTAATCAAATATTACAACTTGAATATCTACCAAAATTTTCTTTTTATTCCATAAACCATTTCTTTATTATTCACTAGAAGGTAAAATAAAATTATATTTTGACTTGAATTGTAAAATAAAAGTATATAAACTGCAAGATAAATAAACGATCTATTTGTTTTTATAATATGACGCATGTTAAAAAGGTTTTTCATTTATTTACACAAATAAAAGAAATAAATAATTAAAAAAAAAAAAAAATCTAGAAATAAAGACGTTTAGTAAATTATATCAAATCTGTACCACAAATATTCAAGCAAACCAAAGTAAAATCATATCATTTTAGGTAGATATAAAAAAAAAAAAAAAGTGAAATGAAAATAAGAAACTTGTTATGTTAAAATAGATGCATTTCTTCATTGAATCTATTTTTATATAATGTTCATTATACACTCTTTAATGCTACTGTTTGCTGTTTAACTCACTGTAGTAGATGCGCCACGCACTTATAACTTAGGAAAGTAATTAAATTATAAATTTTCTAAAATAAGAAATACATTTCCGATTTTAATATAAAATGGTAGTTTTCCGAATTAGTGCGTGAGAAATTTAAACCAGATAGTTTTTAACTACAGGTTTATAGGATTAATGTACTATTAAATGAAAACATAATTTAACATTTAAAAAAGAAATACATGCGATAAATAAAATAAAAATTTAAATTTAAAAAAATATATGAGATAAAAAAAAAAATGTTGAACTCACGTCGGGTTAATGATGACTTAAATAGTAATACATTTCAGCAATGTAAATAATGGGCGCTCGATATTATTTATGTTTATAGTTGTTTTTCTTGTCAGATCGGATGGAAACAATAATTAGTTTTTGGTATGGTGAAATATGTCAAAACTCGAAAGGTTAATGCTTGTTCAATTTAAACGAACGGAATGAATGTGAAACAAATTGTTAAGTAAATTATTGAACAGATGTTCGATAAATGCGCAAATATGTTAGATTTTGTAAAACGTACCTGCAAATGCGTTAAAACATAAATTACGTTTTGCTTCAAGACACTTCGATATTTGTTTGCAAACTTTTTGTGTAAAATGTTGCGCTATAAAACATCTCTTTCACTGAATTATTAAGATCATTAGATTTATATTTAAAATTAAAACGATAAGCTACCACGTTTGATATGTTTAGCAAATTATATTTTCTAATAGAAATTTTTACTTATAATTGTATCTTGCTTTATTCGATCCAAAAGCATTCTTAGTTCAATTTGAACTTTGTGCACCTTCCCGATTGAAACATTTTTGATTTCGACATTATATTCTATAAATTCTTGAATTTTATAACATTTATTAATTAACTCTAATGCTTTTAACTTAACTTAAATTTATGGCAGAGATTCCTCTAAAATTACTTTTCAAAAATAAATCAAATTTTTTTAAACTCATTTTTTGTTCGAGTTATCTTTGTTAAGTTGTGCTTTCCGTAATAGTTTCTTAATTAATTAATTCGTTCATTTTTTTAAATTATAAATTGCTTTATATCTAAGTGTTCGTTAAATCTCGTAAAGAACGAATAATCTTCAAATTAAATTTAAAAATTAAGATGTGAAAAGTGGCTTCTACAGCGATTTTTATACAATTAATAAAGTCAATTTTTTCTGAATCGGAACTGAGTTAATAGATATGAAACATTTAAAAATGTAACCAGAGCGTATCTAGAGTGATCATGCAATAAACTTAACAAAAGCATTGCCAAATGATATCCGTAACCAATACCAGAGGTACCTAAATATATAAAATATTTTTTTTTTTTTTCATTGATGCTGTTTTCAGTTTGAAAACCAAATTAAGAGCAAAAATAACAACTAATTTTACATCATCTAAAAAAAAATGTGAACATTACTCACATTGACATTATTATAACGCTAAAATATTCTAAATTTATTTTACTCAAAGAAAAAAAAAAAGATGAAGTTGAAATCATTAATCTTTAAAGTCTGAAACAGAACTAACCAAATTGTCATTAGATTTTCGTTTGTTAACATCATTTTAAATAATTTGTCAAATTACTTAATTACATGTCGCGTCGCGGTTCTTGTATTATTTACAATATATGCTCATAATATATGTTTGGTATTCAATGTAATCAGCTTAGTCATCACCCGGTGAAAAATCTATAAAACTATTATAACCTATACTTAAAACAAAAATTTATCTATTTACTCTCGGTGGTATTAATATCTATAGAAATAGCCTATTATAAACTATTCACCTCTACGTAATATTTATGTATGAATATTGGTACGCACACGGTTTTTATAGAATTCACATATTATTAAAAAGCATATGTTTTTCTTTTTTTTTTTTGCTTTTCTTTCGAAAGTATACCGACCGACCGACTAGAATTGTGTATTTAATATATTCTTGTACTGGATGGCCACAGTGTTAATATTCGCGTCGAGATGCTCGCACACGCGATCATTATTTTAAAACTGTACACAATTTTCTTTCAAATTCTATCACAGTAATAAACGCGCGCGCAATTTAAATTTCGAATAAAATAAAAGAAAAAAAAAAAACAACCGAGAGCGCATGCATCGCTTCGAATTAAGTAATTTTTAAATGTTTTTGAAAAAAAAAAAACCAAAACTAATCTTCGTTGACATAATATTGTCTTATTAGATTATACTAAAATGTTTTTAAAATGGTTATGATATGATTATGAACACATTTATTTAAACGGTTATGATTTAAAAGTGTGACCGTTGACTTTAGTCGGCAGACATATATTATTAACGTATTTAAATTTTAAGTAATAAAAAATAGAGAAAAAGTATTTTAAAGAAAAATTTCTAGTGCAAAGAATATATTGTTAAGATGTGT
Source organism: Catotricha subobsoleta (assembly GCA_011634745.2). Lineage (NCBI taxonomy): Eukaryota > Metazoa > Arthropoda > Insecta > Diptera > Cecidomyiidae > Catotricha > Catotricha subobsoleta. The sequence goes on from JAABKK020018280.1 coordinate 10,076, forward strand.
TTGGTGATTTGTTCGAAATAAAACTATTCGGCACGCGGTACATAATTTCATCTTATTGTATTTTCTAAACATATTCAAATCGCGTACGATTTCTTCCATGTTGTATATTTAGCATGTGCAAGATGTAAATAATTTGTAATTTTTTTTTATTTTTTTTTTTTTGTGTATTCAAACATGAACGATATAATTATGGTCTAAATATAATTTTCATAACGTATAACGGCTACAATTTATATTGTACAGAGAAAATGATTCCGGCAGTTTTCAATATATACAAAATAATAATAATATTGTGTGTGCATAAAATAAATATTTAATGTTCAAAATGCTATATAGAATACGATTCACACATCAAAATCATTTAATTGCATGACAAGAAATTTTTGCAAAAATTCATAAAATCTATTTTAACTTCATTCATAAGCTATTAAAAAACAGCAAAATGTTCCGGTAAATTTCAGTCGAAAATAAGTTTTATAGAAATATTAAATTTCATTCGAAACACAAAATTAGATTTTGAGATGCAGCTCTAGTTACTTGATGCTTATAGAACCATGATGAATTGTCGATCGACATTATCACGAAATCTGTTTTTGAACATTATTTCACTTCTTTTCTTTTTTTGGTGTGTTTCGTTTTGTTTTCTTGTACGAAATATTTGTTTTCATCAACATTTTGCGATGAAACGTTTATGAAAATAACTTGAAATGAAAATTGAATATAATTATGTTGAATAAAAATTTGGCGGTTGCCCACATTTTGTCACTCTCTATGTTCAGATTTTTGACACAATGACAATAAAAATTGGATACAATTTTTTTTTATTTGTTTTTGTTTTATTTACAAGCGAGATTCATTTAAACATCTTTGTTTTTGGGCGTGCTTCGAATGATCTTGCTATTGTATTTTAATATTTATGTATCAGCATTTTTTTTTTTACAGTCGAAAAAAAAAAACATTCAAAATACAAATTATTAAAACATTCAACTGAACAGAAAACATAAAAAGTAAATAATTACATGAGAGCAAATTAGTCACAACGAAAAAAAAAATGTATTTGCAAAAATATTTATATACAAATATTATTTAAATTTTGTACATTCTTACATGTCATTTATTTGAGAGTTTGACGAGAATATTTTATGCTTAAATAATATAATAAATAAAAAAATTGTACAACATAAAATGCTATTCGTTCAGCTAAGCTAAATATTTGCTTGATCGTCTGCGGTGCTATTTGATCAGTTGAGAACGTACTTATTCTACCAAATAATCATATTGTTAAATATATGTATAGAAAATACAAGACAAAACAATTAAAATTTATTCATTTCTATCTGTTTTGTCTAAGTGGCTTTTAATGTTTTTTTTTTCTTTTTTCTATTCTATTTCGTCAGTGGTTCAAAGAAAATGTGGCTATTTTTAAAGATTTTCATTGAATCATTCTATATTTTCTGGGATTAAAATTGAAAATTTTGGTGAATAATTTCATGTGTTTTATTAGTTTTGTTTGTAATAAATTGATTTGTTACTCATTTAAAAAATTGACGTAATTCGCATTTTGTGTAAAGAATACTTACTTAGAAAATTTATGATTAATTTCGTCTATTGTGTGGAAACACTTAAATTGTACAGACAGTTAATTCTGTGTTCGTGCGCTATTTATTATTATTGTTAATTTATTACGTTTGTAGGTTAGCTTCATTGTGCAGGTATAATTTTTTGATAGATGTTTGGTAAAATGATGAGTAAAAATGCATTAAATGTATTATAATTGAATATGAGACTACATTAAAATGAAAACCCTTCATTCAATAATCAGTAAATTTATATTTAATTATTTCAGTTATGCGAAACTACCTTTTAGAATTATTGTTTTTTTTTTTTTAAAACAGATCTCTCTCGTTAATCGGGAGTACATTTTTTTTCTATTAATATTTATTTCATGGCCCTCACATCATTTTACTTTATTTTTTTTAATTTTCTAAACTTGATAACCATAAAATTATTCAGCCTGCAATAACATATCATATATTCCATAAACATTTCGACTTAATCAAATTGTGTAAAGCAAAACAATGTTTCCTCAACTGTTTATTGACACACGCTTTTATAAATAAATGATATGAAAACAAATAATCAAATCATATGAGTACAAATCATTTTGGACTTGTTTAATCAATTATTTACCTAAATCGCTAAATACTAGAAAATTAATAGAACACATTTTAAATTATCAAATCCTATTTGTACGACATGTGTTTATTTAAAAAAAAAAAAAAATAATAAGAGAAGTTATTTCTCTAGAATTAAAACCACAAACATTTTAAAACAGTAGAATTTTAAATTCTTTCATTTGTTAATTGATAGCATTATCGTAATAAACAAATTTTAAATATAAATTTTCATTTAATTATTTTCCATAAGCTATTATTTAAATATGCTATTCATCCAAAAAAGAAAAAGAAATGTTCTTATTCAAATAACATCAATAAAAACAATTAAGAAAATAATACGAACTTTGAAATATATCTAATGTTGTCGACAATTCACCAAACAATTAATATGAAACATTATAAAAAAAAAAATATTCAATGTAGCAAATTAAATTCAGACAAACCGTGAAAAGAATTTATTTGTGTAAACACAAGAAAAAAAAAAATAATAGAAAATTATTGAACTAATAAAATATATTCGATGGAATTTGAAAATGATTTGTTGCGATCAAACGATTTCAATTAAATAAAACTTAAAAAAAAATTATCCAACATTTTATCGAATATATTTTATTAGTAATTTGTATACTTATTCATAAATAGCATGAATATTTTCATTGAATGTGTGAAATAAATAATTGAATTTTTAATTCACACCTTTATTTCATAACAACAAAAAAAGAAGCAAAATGAAAAATAATAAAAGAAAACGTATTTGTTTTGTTCGAAAAATTTGAAAAAACAAATGCGTGCGTTTGATAAAAAAATTAATTATGAAAGTATGTTTAGTTGTTTATCAGAAATTATATAAAAATAAATGGTGGCCTTCAATAAATTGCTACAAATCGACAGAAGGAAATAATTCAACACATTTATGAAATAATAATAATAATATAAAAAAAAAAAATCACGATTTCCTCCGACATCATTTTTTTTTTAAATATTTTTTTACAAAAATTATTTGAAAATGTGAAATGTGCTTAAAAAGAATAATTAATATTTTGTCAAAATGTTCAACTGTGATCAAAGTGCCAATAAAAAAAAATGTAAAAATATACGAAATGTATTATTGAGTCATTGCAAAACAATAACAATGATAAAAAAGAAGAAAAATAATACGATGTTTTTGGTGAAATTATTGATTTTTCAAGATCAACAAAACACCGTACAAAATCCATAAAAAAAAATGTGCAGCAATTCAATTCGTTAATTTACAAATTAATAAGAAACACATAGAAAATGTTAGATGTATTTCGTGGCCTTAAAAACCTTATTAAGGTCAACCATATCAAAACCGATTCACCAATATTTCGTCTGCATTATTCAATAACTGTAATGATTTTAATGTCATTTTCGTTAATTGTAACAACGCGACAATATGTTGGTAATCCAATTGATTGTGTTCACACAAAAGATATTCCAGAAGATGTTTTAAATACATATTGTTGGATACATTCAACGTATGCATTAAAAAGTTTATTTCGAAAGAAAATTGGTAGCGAGGTTCCATATCCTGGTATTGGAAATTCCGAAGGAAAATTGACCGATCGAAAAGTATATAAATATTATCAGTGGGTTTGTTTCTGCTTATTTTTTCAGGTACGTTAATATTAATATTAAATGAAGTAATAGTTTGTTTTTTTTTCTATTATAATTTACTGCAAGAGTAATAATGAAAATAAAAATATATATATATATAAAATTATTTTTATGAGCACCCGCTGTAAAAACAATTTCTTTTGGATTATAATTAACAATAAAAAAATAAATATTCAAAATAAATTTTAATGAACTATTTAGCTGCTGTGTTTATTAATTTCGATTTAGAAAATCCATTAAATATATAAAAACTGTTCACTTTTTAAATGAAGTTTAAAATCGATCTCATTAAAAATATATTATATATATATTTTTTTTCTTTAAATAAATTTTAATGTCCTCCCGCTGAGATTCAATATTCGTTATTAAGTGCTTTTTTTTATGCATTCGCAATAATTAACATCAAACAGGCAAATATTCTTTAGTTTTTTTTTTGTAAATTATGCTCTGGTTTTAAATCATATATTTAAAAGTTCACCATCACCTTAATGGATCCTGATTATAACAATTATTAATTTATGAATACAGCTGGCTTCAATTATTAATATGTATTACATTCATATAACATTTATTCTCCATGTGTGCCAATAAAATCAAGTAACAAAATGCCATTACATCAGCAGTATGTCGACTATTATTTCAAAATAAACTGTAATCCCTAACCAACAGTTCATCAAATATCTAATCTTTTTGATGTACATAAATTGCATTGAAAGAGAGTGGTTTACAAATAAAATTCATTATTCAATAATAATAAAGTGAATGGCTAATGGTCGTTGCACTTGTTTTGTGGCTATCTAATCTATTATGTGAATGCGTCAAAAATATTACATAAATAATAGATTTTTAGCATCTAGAGTGAATATATTTCAGTTTGTTGTTTCTAGTTTTTTTTTTTTGTTTTGTTTTATTTTTTGTTTTTTTTGATAATTCTATATACCAACTCTCGCTTAATGTTTACAATAAATAACCGTTGAATATAATGCACATTGGACTTAAAATAAAACATTGTGCGGTGAATTTTATAAAAAGTCATTGTTGGCTATACGCCAATATAATGTCAAAATTATATTATAACATTTTAAGTATAACTATGCGTAAAGTTTTGTATGAAAAGGTAGGTAGCTATTCTACCAACGATTATGTATAAATTAAAGTCTATATTCAGATTCAACTTTAGAGTACATCATCCATTTCATGTCAAAAAGAAATCTTCTGTTTAACAGATGTTCAAAATAAATTCTGAATGTGCGAATACGTTGCTATGAGTGAATGCATGATGAGGCTCGGCCAAATTAAAATGCTTCGTCTATTTTCATGCATTATTTTCGAGCTTTTCTTTTTCTACAATAGAAATGTAACGTATTGCATTCAGTGGGTCATTTTTCTTGTAAATAAAAATCATTTTTGTACCCGATTAGAGTACATTTTAAGTCGAACTATGGCATGTTTGAATAGATATGCCATACAGCATACACACTATGACAGGGTATAAAAAATTAAATATCTTTGCATAGTATATGTATAATGTGTATATATTATCTTAGACTCTGGTATGATAATATGCTGTATGGTATGCTTATTTAAACATATATCATCCATAATCCGACTTAAGATATATTTAACTTTATTTTCACAAGGACACTAAATCTAACAGAAAACTTAAATTCACAGTTAATTCTGAAAATTATAGCCATTCTATAATTTTATTATATTGCTTTTGATTGTAATAAAAAAAATATATAGTTACGTATATTAAAAACAAAATATTGCTCGATTTTTGTTTCTCACTATAAATCAATAATGCATAAGCTTTATTGTTTTATTAAATATACTATAATTCAGAATACGACTATAATTAATTAATATATAATTACCGGGAAACACTACCGAAACGAATTATATAAATCACTGAAAATGTCGTATTTCAAAATTGGCCAATCAACCAATGCTGAGAAAATCTTTTTTTAATCCAGTCTCGTTTAATTTATGGCAATCAAACGTCAAATTAACCATTAAATTGTTCTGTTAAAAAAAAAAGAAAAAATTAACATTCCGTTTCACATAAATTTTCTATTTCTTTCGTTATACAATATTTTTTAATCTAGAATTTGCTCGACAATTCTAAATTCAAAATGTAATAAATGACAAATTCTAAATATACCATTTTTATTACAAACTGAAATTCTTCTGATATATTATTCTTTTATTTTTGATTTTTAAAGAAGCGGTTCATTGAAATAAGCAGTTAACACCAATATTTTTCTTTTCGGGAGGTACAGAACATATATGTATTGAGCTATAACATTGTTGTATTCTACTATTTTATTATTCCACCCACGCCAAAATTTTCACATCAGTTTTCACACATTCTCAACACACTCACAAACCATTGAATGGTAATATTATCAAAATTCAAAATATCTGTACAAAGAAAACAGAATGTTATATGATTTGTGAACGTCAGAAACGTCACTTATTTAACTATATAATAATAATCTTAATTATTATTATGATCATTATTTTCTCATCACTATCATCGTTATAGTATATAGAAAAGTCTCGTGAAAACTTCTATGATGACGAAAAGTTTTAACTATTCTTTAACAGCTTTACCGCACACTTCACATTTGTATACGATGAAGAGATCATATCATCTAATATAATACATTTATCATCACTTTAAAATAAAAATGAAAGTTATAATCAAATGAAAAATTGTTCAGTAAATACTATAGCCTAATAATCACTATAATAACATATGTGGCGACACATGAACGATAATTTAACATTTATAAATGATTTTTAAAGCGATGATGGCGATAAATAACATTTTCGTAGTAGGTTGAATTAAAAAAAAAACGTATTTGAAATGAAAGGAGGAGAGAAGACGAATAAATAAAATTTATTAGGAAATTTAGCAGGAAATTTAGTTCGTTGTTTATATTTGTGTTTTCATTAGCATTTATGTCAAGCTTAAATAGCAATGATTTGTTTTTGTTTTCTTTAATTTTTTTGGTCACTGAAATTCATACCACCCTTATCGTGCGTAAACATACACTAGAAGAGTAACTCTTGATATTTTCTCTAATCAGACCTAGATTTACCTGGAATCAACAGCAACAACATCAACAACAACTGTAAAACAATGAAGTTATGACGTGAAATTAAATTACTAGTGAAGTCACGCTATAGAAAATTTTATTTCTCTTATAATCTCCCTAAAGGAAGATTTGTATAATAACTCAAAAAAAAAAAATTTATCGATTGGTTATGCTCTTATATGAGTTGCTCAATAGGCTTTTATGTTACTGCTTCTAATGATTTTAACATATATCCGAGATTTGATTTAAATTTTGCTTGGGATCTTAATGCACTGTGCTCACTTTCACTGAAATTCATCCTAAAAATTTCCAATTTTATTTCAAATATAACAACTTAATACTATATCCGCAGTCCGCACAAGAGTAATTTCTAATAATATAGCTTTTGAAAGATTTTTTTTTCTCATATTGAACTATATAATAAAATATTTTTATTTTATAGTTTCAACATTTTAATGATCAATATTTTTAATTTTTTTTCTTCCAAACATAAATCTACACGAAACCTTGTATAATTCTATGACTAAAAAAGTCGTAACATAAAACAATTTCCAGACAAAAACTATAAAAAATACTAATAATTACAAACCAGATCGGTACTCAAAAATGAATTATATTCTAAAGTCATAAAACAGATGATGATCGATTTGGTAATGTTGGTTGATCTCCAGTTTTGCTTTGATTTTGCTAACAAGAATAATATCTCAAAAGAAGAATTATAAGTTTCTTTACCAGAAAAAAAAAAGTTATAATAACAATATTATTGAAACACCAGAAGTCTACAAATCACATATAAAATGATTGACAAATCTTTTTATCAAGAAAAATTGACATATAATTTACAACATTATTTTCGAGTAAAAATGTTTTATTTATACAATCGAGAAAACTTCTGTTTTATTTATTTCGATTTTAAAAATAGAACTGCGAGAAACAAATTATATATTCATTTACAATTTAGTAAATGTATTGTATTTGTGTAGCCAGAAGATTTTTTTTTTGTGTGTAATAATCACCAACAGAACATAATAAAAACAAAACATATTGTATAAATTTATATATACAAAATTTTTGTTTAAATTTTATATAAATGTCTGTTCATTTTCTGCCTGGCAAATTGTTATATGTTGTGATTGTATGTTTTTAAGTTCAAAAAATTGTTGTGAAATCGAAATGGTATTTTTATTAATAAATACAAATCCATCGACTTCACGATTAAATTTGTGTATTGAACAAAACAGAAAACACTTTTTATATATTTTATTTTATTCACTTATTATTTTGTGTGTAAGTAATTTAGCACGACTGAAGAATAATAGATGTATTGTTTGTAAATATTGAGTAATTGAATTTGGTGTAATTACTTATAATTCCGTATAAATTTCTGGTAAATAATTTGAATACATTTTATTGAAATGAAATTTGAAAGCCTAAACTGATAATTTTAAATTTTAATTGGAAAATATTTTTAATATGCAGCAGCAAAAACAAATTTCAGTTATTTTTAAAGAAAATCACAACAAATACAAGAGGTTTATGACTAAATGTACGTCAATTAGACGAGTCTAGTGCACGAGCTTGATCCTGTTTTATGACCTATAATTGTCATTTAAAAACTCAGATTTAAATAACAAACGTTAAGCGTTTAATTTATAATTAAAATATTTATTTATAATTGGGCCATTTAAAAATAGCAAAAGTCATCGGTCAATATCATAAGAAACAAATTTAACAAAAATATACTGAAATGACCTTAATTCTTAAATATTTATTTTCGAATATTATTTAATTAATAATTTCGGAAGCGTATGTCTATGTATAAGTGACTCGAAATACGCATTTGAGTGAATTCATTAAAATGATGAGTACCTACCTATTTATGAATGAGTGTGAAATATATAATTGCTTAAGTAAAACATTCAGTCAACCCAAAATACTATTAATTCACAACTAATTCTTATTATTGACTATTTGGCGTGCTGTGAATATCACTTTATTTTTATTCTATCTGCTAGAAAGCTGAAATATATTTCAAAAATATAATTAAATTCTATTTATTACATTTCAAACAATTTTTAGGCAATATTATTTTATACACCACGTTGGTTATGGAAATCATGGGAAGGTGGAAAAATACATGCTTTAATGTTGGATTTGGACATTGGTATTTGTTCAGAAATGGAAAAGAAGCAAAAGAAAAAATTACTTTTAGATTATTTATGGGACAATTTAAGGTATTTCAATATTTTTTTTAATAAAATTAAGCACAACAATCATTAGTAAAATTTAATTGAAATTCTATAGATATCATAATTGGTGGGCATATCGATATTATGTGTGCGAATTTTTGTCTCTATTAAATGTAATTGGTAAGTAAATATAACAAAAATATATAAATAATATATATATATATTTATACAGGGTGTCTCATAACAAAAGGTACAAATTTCACGGATTTCAACATATAGCATACCGTTGAACTCAGAAAAGTCTATTAATTCAAAATCTAAAAGAATCTAAGCGA